>CM041297.1:55987398-56292398 GCA_023052935.1 Piezodorus guildinii
TTCGATGTTAGGCTCAGCTGCTGCGTTATTGGGGGTTCTAACCCGACCATTCAATTAATTATTCGTGTGCTCGCTCCAATATGGGTTTATTATAACTTTTTCGGATTTATCTAATACTAGACTAAATAGCTGCGTTACCAACGGTTGTTATAATTATCACACTTAATTTTAACATTTCTCCCTCTAGAATAGATTGATTTTAGTACTAATTTCTGTATTTTGTTTTCTTTTTGGCTGATAAACGTTTTATTGGTTTTAAGTGCGTTCGGATAAAAATTGATTTGTTTTAACTTCTTCGTGTTTCTTTTCTATGCTAATTTCTGTATTGGGTTTTGGGGGGTTTAGTTAGTGAATGTGTTAATGTTTTTTTAGTCTGTTGGTCTAATCTATGTTTATTTCGTGTTTTTTGTAACTTATCATTAATTGGGTTACCGCTAATCCTTTTCATCAGGATAGAAATTTATCTATTTGGTTAATATATTGGAGTTTCATAAAAATCAGCTGAACAGAACAATTTCATACGCCTATTTTTATTTGATGAAAAACATTCAAACAAAATATACTCTAAAGCAACCGGCTGAAATCATTAATACCATTAACAAAATCCTTTAAAAAGTAAATATATTTTCAAGTATAAAAATAATACGAACATGTTAAAATAAACCTCTGCATGAGTTAGCGCAATTAAAATTAAAAGTATAATGTGTAACGAGCCCTTGGTTACGCAGCGACAGTGCCTAATAGCGAATAAATACGAAAAGGTCATAATAAACCAATATTTGAGCGAGCACAATTAAAATTAATGGTATAATCGGTAACGAACCTTTGAGAAGCAGCTACTGATCCTAGTATCCAATAAATACGAAAAAGTTATAATAAACCCATATTTGAGCGAGCGCGATTAAAATTAATGGTATAATCGGTAACGAACCTTTGGGAACGCAGCTACTTCGCCTTGTATCCAATAAATACGAAAAAGTTATAATAAACCCATATTTGAGCGAGCGCGATTAAAATTAATGGTATAATCGGTAACGAACCTTTGGGAACGCAGCTACTTAGCCTTGTATCCAATAAATACGAAAAAGTTATAATAAACCCATATTTGAGCGAGCGTGATTAAAATTAATGGTATAATCGGTAACGAACCTTTGGGAACCCAGCTACTGAGCCTAATATCCAGTAAATACGAAAAAGTTAAAATGAAATTCCAAGTGTGAAAAAACATAATAATAGGCCCCTATTTCGATTTTATCTGAAGAGTTTACAATAATCAATAAACCCACCATCTTAATAATAATAAATTACCCTTATCAATTTTTTAACGAAAAGTTTAAAATAATCGACAATATGAAAAAAAATGATGGCTTAAAGAAATTATTAATATAAATTAACTTAATAGATGTATGTAATATACTCTATTCTGGCCACCTCATATAAAAAAGTAATCAAATTAAGTAATGATAGAAAGTAATCAGGAGGAAAGCTGAGTAGATTTTGTAATCAGCAGCGAGCATCATTTGATTACAGTAATCAGTACTCAAATTTTTTGAGTATTTGCCCATCACTAGATTCTACCCATCTTGGAAACGAAAGCTCTTAAATTTTGTGAGGGGGGTTATTTATTTATTTATTTTTTTTGGTCGATTACAAAGGTTCATTATTGAAAATACAATATATAAAAAAAACAATTTAAAAAAAATGTACCTAAACACAAGACCATGACTCGTATTTATGATATAAATATTAATTGTTATTTGATAATTATATAAATAGGATACTGTTCGGTTAGTAAACACATCCTCTAGAAAAAGGAGAAAAATAATAAGAAAAAAATTACTATGTTTACTATTAACTTTTGGTTTGTGCTTATTTGAAAGGTAATTGAATTCAATAAAAGATATCATGTTAGACTGATGTTGGCGTAGATGTAGGTGCGGTGTGTTTTAAAATTTATTTTGTATCTTTATCTGGTTCATCGATTAGCTTCACAAAAAGGCCTTAAAGACCACGCGAATATCACGAATTTAATGCTTCCTCTTCATCTGACTTCTCACTTCCCGCATACCCCTCATGAGCTCTGCGTGCTCACGTTTTCTCTCCTCAGACCACACAACACCCTTTCTGGAGCGCTTCTTTCCCCCAAGAACCTTTATTCCCTTGAGCGCCTTCCTGTACTTGTCTCTGTCCAAACAATCTTGGACTATTAGCCCCACTTGGTCCATATTATCCTTAATTTATTTGAAATACCCGGTTAAATTTTTATAACTGTGGATACGCTGAAAGATTTCATAGTTAAGTCTCTCAGAATCTAGTTCTTAATAATATATACTTAAGTTGTCAATTATTAGTGGGAAGCCCGTGGATGAGTGGCTAGCGCTAAATGGGGATTCACTCACAGCCTCTTCCCCGGGTATGGGAGACCCGTCAGCAAATGGTGGCAGCTCACAAAATTAGGCGTAGGAAGTGATGATCCAACACTACATAATTTATCGTTAAACGTGAGTGCAATCTCCCAGAAGATTACACCGCGGGGCCCGGGGTCTACACGGCATGTCGCGCCACTCAAGAAGGAATATTAGAGGACAATAGAACATCTAATTGTATCATTAACATTAAATCTAGAAGTGTAAGGGAGTCACTGACACGCAGCGTAAGTTGAGACACCCTCTAGTATTTTATTTGAACGATTTATGTTAAAATTTTATAATGTTTTATTTCCTAAAAAAAACACATTTAAAAATAAATTAATGAAATAAAATAAATAATAATATACTCACTGTTTAGATTTCCTGTAAATATCTTGGTAATTATCATATTGATCCCAAAACTGTTGTTGAAACACCGAACCTGAAAAGAGAACAGAACATTATTTCTTATAATTTCTGTAAAACACATTATCTGTTACATACAGTGAGTGTCGAAGGTATTCAGAATTCACTATCATTCTGTAATTGACTTGTTTTTAACTCTTTGTTTCTGTTTTTTAAATAGTTGTTGCCCACTTTATAATATATGTAGGAATGTTTACAATAGCTAAAACCAAAAATCATTTTATTTTTGACAATTTGAACTTTCATCGACGAAAAAATAAATAAAATAAGTGTTACCAGTATTCGAAATTACGCGGTTCCCTAGTTATATTAATGTAGTAATCATAAAGGAACATGAAGTAGGTAAACATTTTTGTATAATTATGCATTTTAGCCTATTAGAAAATGATCTAATTAATTAATTCTTTGTGTGAAATGTCGTCCCACTCAAACACTTATTGTTTTTTGAGATCGTTTTTATTTTGAATGTCTTGTTCCTGCTTTTATTTTTTAGTGAGGCCAACAAATATTTAATTAAATAAATTTAAAGAAATGCTGGAGGAGGAATTACGAGACCTTTTAGAAAATTGTACAGCAATCAAATCGGAATAGGTAACGTATATATGTTCGGAGTCATGGTCACGTTGATGTTTAAAATTTAATTTACTCGCCACTTTTCTAACCTTCTGGCTATCCATACTGAAAAATTACACAAATCTATTGATTATTCTGTCCAGAAATACAAGATTATCAACCTCTTTCAAAGCAAAACAGCACTAAGCATCCTAGACCGCTTTAGGAGTTATACTATGACATACTAATTTTTTTTAATTGGTTTAATCCAAACCACAATTTTTCACAGGAACCATTTTAATATGAGAATCATCTTTAAACATTTAAAGCTCAAGTGACTGAAGTATAAGTAAATATACTTAATACTGAACAAGTGATTTGCATTTTTTTATCCTAACTTTGTGTAGCGAATTAGATTTTTTTTTTCTTGAAAAGCTGTCATCATATTGTCAATTCATTGTCTGTCTGTCAAAAGACAGTATATTAGCGTTTTCAAATAACGAAATCATAGTTTATTTTTATCTATAAACTTGAACATTATCGATGATCAAAAAAAAAGAAAAGAAAATTGGAAATTTTAATGGTCCAACAAATATAAAAGATCCGGTACCTATCCCATAATATCCTAATACTAAATATATTAAGGCAAGTGACGTTCACAGGATTTTAAAGAAAAAACATACTCTCCCCTAGCAACCACCGAGGAAAGGAAACAAATGTGAAAATATATTTGCTCCATAACACGAATACTCGTATGGAAATTTAGATAGGAGTCATAGATAATGTTGGCACACCTTTTTGTTATGCTTTCAACGCTACTTTCAGCCACTGAAGCCAGTCGGACGATTCTACCTACAGAGGGATTCCTACATTTTGCCTATTCAGGTTTAATGAGGATGGAAATCTTTAACGAAAACCTGACATCGCACAGGCTCGGGACCATCAATTTATTGCTCCTCCTCTTACTATCTTTAATAAATCCAACACTCAGCTGTCAGGTTGTAGTCCTAATCAAAGTAAAACAATAATGAATTGCTTCATTTTACATTGAGTTATAAATAAAGAGATACCCTTCCAATCTCTCAAGCGGTATTGACGACACTGTCACATAATTCTTAATTTCCGACCCATGTTTGCTCATAAATGTGGATTACAAATTAAAAGTGGTGATGCCTTGAAGGATGTATAAAAGCTGAATACATATTGCTCATTCCCAATCTGCTTTACTGGCATACTAAATTCTGTGTTCATTCTTATACCTTCTTAGTAAATAGTGGCAAAGTAACAACCACTGTTGACATCATTCACAGAGCGTTTATTAAACAAAGTTTTTTTTTTTGTTTTTTTTAATTTAATTTGATTCGATCAATGTTGATGGAAATTTTTATATTTATTTCATACTATTCTGCTACAGCCGGGTTTCGAACCCGTTACCCGGAGAACACTAAACTACTGCTCTATCCACTATACCACACCTCTCTCTTAAGTATCTAGGTTCTATGATAACTAGAAAAAACGAAATCCTGAAGGTAATAAAGTCGCGGTTAAAGCTGGAAATACGTCTCACAATTCAGTTGAGAAATTTCTTAGCTCGCAGCTACTGCCAAGAATGTTAAAGGCTGGAATTTACAAAACTATTTTAATCCAGGCTTAGTTTGCGGGATGATCAACGCCTTGAGGTTTTCGAGAAAGAGGTACTGCGTAAAATATTTGATCCAAAAATAAATGGAGAATTAAAAACGTTACACAAAGCGGAATTGCGGAGCTCGTGCCCTGTCAGTATAATTGAGTTTATAGCATGTGTGACACAAATGCACGTTAAAGTAGCTAAACTAAGTGAAGAACGAATCCCTAAAAAGTTAATTTGCGCTGAACCGACTAGTAGACGTCCATGATGTGTAGGACGAGGCGTAGGCGGGAGGATTGATTTAAGTCTTATCTCTGGGGTTTGGGTTTGAACAGTGATCATTGGAAAAATCTGGGTAGACAATATTTGGTATCGGCATCGAACCAAAAACTTCCAATGCAACCTTCGTTGTCCCTCGTTACCTTTCAGGATCCAACGCCATATTGGGTTGGAAATATTGGAATATAAATAGATATATATTCTAGGCCTCCAAGTTGGACGTGATTGGTGTATCGGAAGAGGGGGTAGTTGGAGCATGCGCTTTTGATATCTACGCTTGCATTCAAGGTTCTGTAATTCACAGTAGAGCGACTGAACAGGGTTTGAGCGGTGCGATTGGAAGAACAAATTATTGGTAATTCTCTCTATTTAAGAGTCAAGTAAAGTTTTTATTTCTTCTTTTTTCGCTAGATAATAATAATAAGTAGATTTACCATGTCAGATCTTTGTTCCTGTCACGTTACAGAAAACACTCTCCTCCATGAATTAAGTGTGTCTAGGATCTGTTTGTTAAAAAAATAGTAGTAAAAATGGCCAAAAATTATGGTTTGTCTTTTTTTCAAATTAGAATTGCCTAAAGTTTGTTTACCGAAATCAGCAAAAGACACACAACACACCCACCTTGTCCTTTAAGTTAAAGTAGAGATTAAAGCCCAGACATTTAAGGACCTGAATGAGGTCTATGTCTATGATTGCTGAACATCATAGCTGATGGGACCTTATAAAAGTATCCAGGGACAGTGATTACAAAATTAATTACTATTTGTATAGTAAAATACATTTGAGACTTCAGTTTTAATGAATGTAATCCAGGCAATTTTTTTTATCTTAAAAAAGATTGTAATTGTAATTTGGTATAATTAAATTAATATTAATGGTATTAAATAAATTAAATGTTACACATTTTTGGAGGACCAAACGATGAGAGATATGATTTGTTTTCATTTTTAATTACTTCATAAATAAATATTTAAATCTATTTAAAGCGAATAACCAATTATATTATTTTACACATACTGCATAATATTATTAGCATATGATAATTAAGTTCAGTGGCGCTAATTATGTTCAAAAAAAAAAAATGGAGCGAAGTTCTCTCACAAAATGTAAAAAAAAAGTTGATAATGGTTAATTTAAAGCCCTAAAGCATATATGTTATATAATTAATAAATAAGGGAAGGAAAAAGGAATAGGATGTGGATCGTTCAAAACATTTGGCTACAAATATGAAAAATGAAAATAACCACCTAAAAACTAAACTCACTATTTACTAACAATAAGTTACTTGTGTCTTTTAAATAATTTTATAAAAATTATTACTCATAATTTAACTTTTTTAGTTCTTGAATATATTTTTTTAAACAATTTTGCTTTAGGCATCAAACCTCTTAAATCATATATTATTACAATAATTTAGCTACTAATTTTTTCATGATTATAATATTATTTCCATAATGAAGCCATTATTTTTTGTGACTTAGATTATAAATTACTTATTATAATATATTTTATGGATGATGGACAAGTGGCTTGTTAACTCTTTTTAGAAAACGAATTATCATGTACCTCTATGATAAAATTATTGTATTATATTTCTTTTTAGATATCCTGCAACATGGCGACTGGAGTAAATAATACCCTAATGGGATTGGTGCATCAAATGGCTGAACTAACTGTTTCTGAAGAACAAGAAAAAATGCCATTAGAAAAGTATTTTCCTCACCCATTTAAAATACATGATTACAATCCCACGGAAAACAAGATAATCAGAACATCTTTCCTTGATGATGATATCAAAGATTGGCTTCGCAAGCCTAGTAATAACAATTTTGTTTTCCAGTGCTTACTATGCTCCCAGGAAATGAATTTTAAGACGGTATTCCTTAGGGGTAGCTATTTTTTGAACAGAAGTCATCTTTTGACCAAGAAACACACGAAGAATGTGAAAGATGTTTCGTGTGTCGGAGTATTATTCGTATCATCACGAAAATTCGTTATGTGCCTTGAGAGCATGTTGGAGAATGGACAAATTTTCAATGCTATGAAAAACATTAAGAGAAGAGACGAATTGCTAATAAATAATCTGATAAAAAATAAAATATTTTGCTACAATTATTCCATGTTCACTTTTGACATTGCTTCAAAATCCTTATGCGAAATGGAAATGAAGTGTGATATAGTTCAATTTATGATACACTATATAAGACCTTTATTTAATTTTCACTGTTTGCTGTGCGATATTAAATCAAGTAGTTTTACTCAGGTTGTGAATCACTTACAAGGACGGAAGCATATTAAAAAATTGAAGGGGAGCAAAGGAGTAATCATTTCAATAAGGGATTTTAATATATTCGTCTCTTGTAATCTGGATGAACTGTCAAGCTTTCTTTTTTTAGACCACTTGAATAGCTATTTAGAAGAAATAGTAATAGCTTCTGCTGGTACTATCCTCATTTCAGGATGCCACTCGAAAGAAGGGAAACCAGTCCCTAAATATGGAGAGATCAAGATTAATGTAAAACCTATTGAACTGCCCAATGGTGTCAAATTGGAGAAATCTGTTAAAGTAACAACTAGATTTAACAATTTTTTAACTGATTTATCTGATGATGAAATTTCAAATAATAAATTGAGTACAGCAGAATCCAGAATAAGCAGACAAAAAAATGTTACTATTTATGAATATTCTAGCCAGGATTTTGAAGATCATTGCATGGACAATATCATCCATGCATTAATTACTATAGGCTGCAGAATATGGTGTTCTCGTTGTAAGAAAGGAATCTACACATTACAAGCTCTACAGGCTCATTTGTCTTCTTTAGAGCACACTAAAAATATGAGGAACAATGAGCAAGTTGGATTTATGTGTCATGTTTGTAAAATATTTTATATAGAGTTGAAAGGAGAATGTTTAGTCCATACTCATTCCAGTCATCAGAATAAAATTTCATTAAAAAACTTTCTGAAGGTGCCATGAAGTCACTTGAGTATATAACACCACTTAATAACAGCATAATTAAAGCGTATGGAAGTTTCCTAGACAATATAGCGGAAGCATATAAATTTTGTTGCCTAGCCTGTAATGATTATATAAAACAAAAGTTAATGTATTTAGGTTATCATGAAATCAATGATTGTCATAAGAAGCTTCCAGGAGCATTATTTTACACCCTTTGTGAATATTGTAACGTTATCTACATTGATTCTCAACCTGACTGGAAATTTGGGCAATTCAAGTTACATTTTGCTAAACATCTTGATGATAGTAAAGGACCAATTACTTACAGGTTTTATAGTATGGTTGACAATTATACAACATGCTTTCAAACAAGTATTAGTTCAAATTTTTTCTCATTTAAAGATATTTCACTCCTAGAAAAAACTGAACCATTCAATGGCGAAAAATTGACCGTCTCATTCAGCAAAAATTTTACTCAGTTTGACAACCCTGGGGTTTGCTCCACTGAATTTGAAAAATGTGAAAAATGGAATAACGATACTTTTTTTAAATACATACAATTGTATACTACTTTAACTGGAAAACAAATTAAGTTTTTTGAATGCAGTATTTGTAATTTAAAAAAAGCTACCAAAACTGAAATATTTAATCATTTGTTCGTTTCTCAACACCAGTATAACCAGCTTTATATGAAAGAAAGTTTCCTGAAAATTTGTGACATCTGTGACCTGGCTATTTTGAGTGGAAATATATTGAACTTACAGCAACATTTTACTGATTCTTCTCACATAAAAGAGCTGTCTACAGTTATGGGTAAGTAAAAAATAAATTAAAAATTATATCAATTAGTATATTAAGTTGTATTTATTTTGGAAAATAAGTGGTGATACAATTTTAACCGCTTTGTAACCTCTGGGTTATGGGGATTTATTGGATATCAGTTGTTGGATTCATTTTGGCTTAACTGAAATTTGAGATGTTGATTTCCAAAAGGTACTATATCTATTTCAGGAAATTTTACAGGAAGCGCGAAAATCTCTCATTATTATATTATTAAACCAGCTAATTTGATTCTTTTCACATTAAAATCTAGAATTATTTATTTACTATATTAATAAAACCATATTAAAGTTATGAAATGAAATGTTTTTGTATGATTTGGAACAAAACTAAATGTGTAATTAGTACCTTAAGAAATTAATAGCATTTGTAAATGGCGTTATTAAAGGACTTGAGTGTTCATTAGATACAATCAAATTTAAGATTAAGATAAAACTAAATGAGGAGATATGTAAAAATTTAAATTTAAATATAAAAATGTAAAATATCAATTTCCTAAAAAATGTCCTTCAGTACCTTTTGGAAGTTAACGTCTCATTTTATCAACAATTATTTTCTTGACTTAATAATATTTATCGTTAAAGGTGCAGTCTATTTCAGTCAAAATTTTAAGATTTTGCAATTTTTTAGGGCCCCTCTTAACAGAGTTTTATGGTTAAGAGAATATTCCATTTTCACCTCAGACCGAAGGAGTGCAGTTCAAATTTATGTTAAAAGATTTTTATTTGTTATTAAAATATAATCCAGTTTTATTTCCGAAATTGCTTAGATAATAAAGTTGTTGCTTAATATCATACTTGAATGATTTTACTACTAGATAAAATTGTTACTTTAATTTATTTTTTTATTTTGGTTTATTTTATTTATAAATTTTACTATATTTATGATTTTTTTATCTCAACTTAAAAGACTACATGGAGGTTTCTCAGGCCATGGGATGAGGGTGGGGGATTCATGCCAAGTAAAAAGTACTGGGAGACTAACTTGTATAATTATTTAATTTCTGAATTTTCGTACATCTGATATCTGGGCAACACGCGTTCAAAGCAATTCACTCTACCACCCCGCCTATATGATTAGTGGTCAGGTTAAAGCTTAAGACACAACTTCTTCATATCACTGTAAAATATGAGTACGGTAGTTTACAAAAAGTCGTTCTACAGACAATGTGCAGGAGGTCCACGAGATATCATTAAGTAATTATTTTAAATTAAGCTAACATAAAACATTTCCGAAGCCTTGGCTTAAAATAATAATAATCACAAATTTACACAGACAAAATCAACATTCTTAATGACATAATTGCTAGTGATCTCTGATGAGTGACTGCTACAACAAAATCACAATACTTAAATTGTTCATTTTTTATCATTTTGAAAATGATGAGCTTAACACGTTCACGCTGGGCGAAAATCTATGTTTTTTCCCGTGAGGCGGGACTGTCTTAGCTACTTACGCTTCGTGGGGTGAGACGACACTGTTCCAAGTTGCAACGTGTTTAGTGTGATATTATTTTGGTAACAGTTTTGACATACTCATATGACTTGAAGAAGTAATTATAGAAATACTTGAAAAAGATTCTTATATTATTATTTATTATTAAAAATAATTCTTATATTATTTATAATATTCTTATTTATGGGGATAAAAGTAAGAAAAGAAATCACTCACAGCTAAATAAAATTCTCTAAGAAGAGTAATCAAATGAAATTAACCGATAAGAGTCCTTTTGAGGGAGCTTGTTGAAAGTTATAAAATATTTAATAAATAAACCCTTATGCTTATTAATTCCTACAACATTTAATGTTGAGAAGAAATAAAATAAACATATTTTCTAAAAACAAGTGAATCACCACCTGTGATGCACATCGCCACACAGGATGTTAAGCATGACCCACCGGTGGCTCACCCCAGCTTGAACATGTTAAAGGACTTGATGTAAGATAATGGAAGATATTTGATTTCGTAATGGGTATTTGAATGAACATCAATCTTTGTATTATTATAAAATTTTAGTGATTCAATGTTTTGCTGTTTTATATAAACTGCCATTTCTCCCACTTAGTCATTTCTGGCATACAGAGTTTCGGAAGCAGTGGTATTTCGCATTATATGAACACAATGAAGTATCACTCTCTTATTTTCAAATCTGACTAATCCAATAATAGTTGTATCAATGGCTTCACAAGATTTCAATATTATTAAATTTTACAGAAGGTGCAGGATGGCTAAGTGGGTTATCACCCATTGCTCTAAACGAGTGTTGCCCAGGAAACCAGATGACTATAATCTTAAAAGAAAATAATTATGACTTCCCGTCTCAGTGCCAGGGCTGTTAACTCAGCATTAATTCCCCACCATCCCCCCTAGGCCAAGAAAGCCCTGTAGCCAACAAGGGTGAAGTAGGGGTTGGGAAAAATAATTTAATTTAAGCAAAACTTATTACTTAATAATCATTATGCTACTATTATAATTGTTTTAGGTTTGCCTAATACAGATGCACTCACTTTTGCTAAGGCAAATTTAACTTCTTTCATGAATATATCAAGAAGTTCATTGAATGAATTGATTGAAGAAACTACCCGTGAAATGAAGGATACTTACATAAATCACCACATAGTGTTTGAATGGTTAACTAAGGATATTTTGTCATTGATGTCACACAAATTTCCCAATTTGTCAGTCACTTTCTATGGATCACGTTTATCTGGCCTAGCTACATCTAAAAGTGATTTTGATATTTTATTGAACCTAGGTAAGTATCTGTTTATTATTATGTACAGATAAGCATTAACGCTAAATTGGTGGACTTGGTGTCAGCCTTCAAATCATCATCTGTTTCCTATATCGTCTCTCCAATGTGTTCACATCATTTCTAGTTCTCATGATTTATTAATATTATCAGTTTTGAATTTAAATTGAGTATTGCTAAGCATTATGAAGGCATTAATGTAATTGGTTTGCGAAATCTTTTTTACATTATAATGAGCTTTGAAATGACAGTTAACTAGGATTACCAACTTTTACTCAGGTAATGGTGATGTAAGTTGAGAGTTGAAAACGCTGCAATATCTCAGACTTAAATTAAATTAAATTGTTCCTATAATTACTGCCTAAACCTTTTTTGATTTCATTTTTTTCATACCCAATGGGAACAATGGAGTATAAAGTTAACTTAAATTAACCACCTCTCTGGTTGAATGTGTGATGCCTAAAAACGATTTAGTAAAGTCTGAAATAGATTGCAATGAGCATCCAAATAACTGAGTTGCTACTTTGAAAATGGATTATGAAGCATTTGAAATTGTTAAGAATTATTTTTTAATTTCCTGATTAATAAAAAAAATTTAATTTATAAAACTGTCTACTAATATCTTTTATTATTGCAGAGAATAAAGGGAATGACTTTTTGGATCACGTTAAAGATTTGTTGGACACTGAAAACAATTATTTCAAACTGAAGGAGTATATATCTCCTGTCATACGTACAGAACACAAGAATACAGGATATGTCTGTGAATTCAACCTGAACAATCCTGTTGAGCATGTTTATAACAGTAAAATAATAAAGTAAATATTTAATATTGGTTAAATTGTTTTAAGTAAAGTTCCTTATAACTTTTCAAGCACATAAACAGAATCTGAATGATCCAAGCTATTTTGTTTTTGATTTATTTTTGTTAATTTTGCTGTTTAGTTAAAAGTTAATATAATAGTTCATTTGATAATTAAAAAAATTATATACTATATATTAATTATATTTCAGGATATTTACTGACCTTGATGATAGAGTGCTTTCATTGTTGGCTGCAGTTAAGCAGTGGTCAACAGCTACAAAGATAAGAGGTAGCAGTATGTTTTCTAGCCATGCTATCAATTGGCTAGTTCTTTTTTATCTGATGCAACCAGATTTGAGAATCATTCCCAATGTTTCTTTTGTTATGAGTCAATATGACCTTAAATCAGATGGTGTTGAAGGTATGCTTTTAGTGATATTTTAAAATAATTGTAAGCACTTAAATCTTGTTAAGGGTATGGTAGTTAGGGTTAGGGCATCTTGAACTCTCATCACCATTCACTCGTGATATGAGGTGAAACCGAGCAAAAAGTTAATTAAGCAATAATGAATGGATTCTAGTTATCATAATGACCAATCTCCAATAATCATGCCTTTTTGAATAATTATAAAACCGTTCAGACTTACAAGTCAATGATAAGACCTTATTGATCCTGCGAGCGATTTGCTTAGAAGGGATGTTTATTATTATAAGTCATAGAAGGCAGAGAGTTGCTAATATGGAACATCGCAAAACTCCCCACTTCAATCACTGCTATATTGGTTGGATTTCATATCCCTCTTTTATGCCGTTTCTTTATTCTATCTTTATTTATTCACAATATCTTTTAACCAACTTATTTCGGCGGTTTAATGTAAAAAAATGCATTATTTATGGACTCAACACTTCCATTGCATAAAAATATTGCAGTATTTAGAAAAGAATGGGAGGAAAAAATTATGAAGTTATTAAATTCAAAGAGGTAATTTTAATATAGAGAGTTAAACATTAAAATAATTAAGGTATTCAAACAATTTTTCTTCAGAATGAAGTTTTTTTGTATATTTTAACTGATGTATAGTGCCTATTAAATTTATCCGAGAGTAGGATAGGGATCGATAATTATTTTCATGCCTGTTAATAATCATTTCATTAGAGAGAACCTTGTAGGCCCACTGTAGAAGCGATATGCCTTAAGGGCATCAATATTTTAAAGGGATTGAAAAATTCTTCGTTATGCCGTCCTTCAAACGGGATGTAATATGGTGATCCCGAGCCTGTGCTAAGTAAGGTTCTTGATACCCATCCTAATGAAACCTGGATATGTAGGACTTCCATTTAAAAATTTTGTCTGAGAGCCACAGAAAAATTATATGACGTTAAATGAACAAAAATAAGCTAAAATTTAAAACTTATACAACAAGGTATTTATTTAATTACTCATAAAGAAATCACATGTTGTTAATTATCTTCTGAGACACATCATACATCTTCTATTCTTCAAGATCATTATTTTCGAAATGTTAGGAAATGACAATTTTAAGGTTGTGATTGTAAAAAGTAGCAATAAACACAAGCAATAAACCTAGATTGTTGAAGTTGTCCCTGTACAGGGTGTGATTTTTATTAATAAAAGCCAATGATCCACAAATGTTCTACGTTAAGGTAATTTACATTTAGTCCACAATGACATCACACGGACCCCCTGGACGTAGTCTGCAGACCCCAGGAGTCCACGGACCACTAGTTAATAACCACTGGTGTAAACCATTTGCTTCTTAATTTGTTCTTAAGGAGCAAATAAAAAATTTGCTTGGTTAATTGACTTTCATTTATAAATAATGAATAAATATTTTATATATATATGTATATGTATTTTTTTTTTTTTTTTTTTTTTTTGTATGAGACCAGTATAATTAGCATGTGAAATTTGAAAATAGCCAGGTGCAAGGGCTGAAATGTTATGTGCTGACAACAATTCTGATAGGATTCTGAAGTACTGCAAGAATATTAATTAATTTAAAGGCAATTGTTGGAAAAAAAAATCCATCTCCCTCATGAAGTCAATCATTAATTTATTTTTTTAATAAATTAATATATGACATAAATATTCAGTTAAAAAAATATGAAGAATTTTTTTTTTTTTTTTTAATTGAAATATTTTAACTTTTAATCTTATCAATAAAACTTCAATTTCATTATAAATTTTACTAATTCAGTTAGCATTGGCAATCAATTGAAAAACTTTTCCGCAGTATATCTTAGTCTAAATGATAAATGATACCTTCCAGGGTTGTGAAGCACATAAAAGAAGAAACTTTATTTATTTACATAATATTTACAATGTACACTCAATACAAATATGTATGACATAAAAGTTTCTAGAAAAATCTATAAGGGATAATTATCCTCAAGCTTTATCCGATGTTTTATATAAAATACTCTGATTAATGATTAAAGATAATTTATAACCATACTTTTAATTATTGTTGTTAAATTCCTAATTTATGCCAAATTATAACAATTTTTCTTGATGTCTTAGGTTGTATACTTCAATGGGAAACAAAAATAAACAAAGATAAGACATGGTTAGAACTCCTGGAAGGTTTCTTCAATTACTATTCTTTTATGAAATTCTCGGAATACAAATTGTTTCCATTTAGTGGTATAGCTGTTCCTAGAATTCAAGGAGTGAATGAAGATGACTGTCCTATGTACATGCAAGATCCATTTAATAAAGATAGAAACATTTTATTCAATGCTACAAAAGATAAATCTGACAAATTAACTGCACAATGCTATCATTCCTTGCATTTGCCATGGAGACTTAATGCTTAAGGAGTCAGTCCTGTGATATTTTCAAGACTGAATATTTTATATTATTTTTTTTCAAATTTTATATATATTTTCATAATTATGATAACAGATTGAATTTCAAATATATATATATATATATATATATATATATATATATATATATATATATATATATATATATATATATATTGAATGTTATTTTCATATTTTAGCTGCCTTAAATTAGTTACTTAGACTAGATTAATTTTAAGACTGGTGGAGTAAATTCAATTCAATCAAGACCCGTCCCTCATTTGAACTTTATAAGATGGCTCATTGTTACCATAGTTTCTTTTGTTATCATTTTTATTAAAGGTGTTATTAGTTATAGTTTTATTTTTTATTAATTGCTTTATATATTAAAAGTTTTAATAGCTTGAATATAGATTAGTGAGTGAACATTATTTTTTTTTTCAATATATACTTTATGTTAAATAAATCATAATTCAAAAAATAAAGGACTTACCAACATCTCTTTCTTTTTCTTCCCAATGATCCAAAATATCTTTGATCTAAAATTAAAAAAAAAAAAAAATCATGATTGAAACATATATAAATTTTATGCATTTTGACATAAAAAGAATAATAGTAATTTGTCCAAATTGTAACAGTATGAAATTGTGAACGAATTATTTAAATTGGATTTTAATAGAAACATTTAATAGACTTTAAAACTGCTTCATTTTATATCCCAAGTTTCAAAACCTGGTGCACGCAACACACGACTTTCACTTATCTCCGTTTTTAAAATCAATTCAAGAATTTTTAAACAAATTTATAAACGAAAAAAAATTGTAAAAGAATTATTTAAATTGGATTTTAATAGAAACATGTGTTTTATTAAACAATCTATTATATTATTATCTACGACAATCAGATTGTTTTATCGGCTTTTCATCACTCTCCGTTAACTTTTACAATCGTATTTATAAGATAATTCTTCTAAAATCTTCAGCATTCCAACAGTATATTATACATGTATATTACTATTCTTAACTTCAAAAACAAAAAATTGTATCAAAATAATATTTTTGCAGTTTTCTCGTTTAGTTAAATATCAAATTCGTTCAACTTATATATTTTCCTATATTTTAGCAATGCTAAACAGATGATATAGTTTTTTTTGGAATCTACAAAATTAAAGGTACTTTAGAAGAAGAAATTTTGAAATATCAGTATTTAAGCCCTGTCAGGCTATTTCAATCAGAATGAAACCTACATGAAATTAAGGACTGTTCAATCTTATATCAACATAATGAGTTTAATCAAAATCGTTGGAGGCGTTTTTAAGAAAATCGTAAAAAGGTGCAAAATGCTTGGTATAAAGTGCCTCTTCTGGTTAGCTGATGATTTTTATGAAAAAGTTTTTGTAACATCTTGAGTGTATAGTTGTTTTAAATATGAAATTTCACTTTCATAGGACTTTTTATATACGTGCGGGAGTTACCACACACGGACACATACAGAGACCTTTTTGCGGGACTTGGTCATTTGGACTCAGGAGACCCTAAAAAGTGCATTTCCGTTGAAAACTGGAATTCAAAAATTTTCATGATCGCAATACTTTCCCATACTATATATTTAATACATAATAACAATAAATTCTTTATTAACACTTAAATGAGCACACCTTAACTTCCTTTTGTTAATTATTTATTTTATTTCATAACCATTCACATCATCTATCAAGGTTTCGGGGTTGTTTCCCCATTCTCAAGACTTATTTTTTTAAAAACACTTTCTCATATACAATTCATTACTTTATTCCATAGCTTACTGCTATTCGTTTAGATGGGTATTCATTGGCTTACTGTTTCTATTATTTTTGTAATAGAATAGTATTATTTGAAACAAAAGTAATAGAAACAGTAAGCCAATGAACACCCATGTAGACGAATAGCAGTAAGCTATGGAGTGAAGTAATAAATTATATATGAGAAAGTGTTTTTAAAAAAATAAGTCTTGAGAATGGGGGAAACAACCCCGAAACATTGATAGATGATGTGAATGGTTATGAAATAAAATAATTAACAAAAGGAATCTAAGAAAAACTTCCAGAAAAATTAAAAAAGAAAAGAAACTAAATTCTTTATTTATTCTGGAACAAGTCTCTTCAGAACAATATTACAGTAAAACAAAATTACAGCTTCAGTGTCTTAAGAGTATGAACAAAAAACTGAAGAAATTACAAGGCAATGAATAATAGTAATAAATGAATAGGTGGCTTCTTATAATAATTTAGAAAAACAAATAGAACAAATTTGACAAGAATAAAAAAATATAAATATGTTCATACTTAAAGTGAAAAATAAATTTAAAATGCTTGTGAAAATGTGTGAAATAATATTCATAAATCTTTAAGTACAATAAAAAGTATCTATAGATAAGTGAAAGTAAAAACAAAATGTGCTACAAGATTCTAGCTATATTTAATTAACTTAAGATATTACTGCTGTTATATTATTGAAACCTTAAGCTTTTCATCAGTGTCATACAATTAAATAAAATGTTAACCTGTTCCAATAGCAGATATCTTGTTGGTGAATACTCAAGACATGGTCTTAAAGATAAGTGAAAGTAAAAACAAAATGTGCTACAAGATTCTAGCTATATTTAATTAACTTAAGATATTACTGCTGTTATATTATTGAAACCTTAAGCTTTTCATCAGTGTCATACAATTAAATAAAATGTTAACCTGTTCCAATAGCAGATATCTTGTTGGTGAATACTCAAGACATGGTCTTAAAATTATCCCCAATCAATCGGTTTTAAGAAAAAAATAAATTCCTTGCATGAAAACCTAGTTGAGCCTATTATAACCTAAAATTGTTGTCAACAGCTAGAAGACAATTTCTTATATCAGAAATCTGATGTCTGGAAAATTAGTCTAAAACAAAGTACTTTTTCCAACACTTGTCTATATTATAATTACTTAATCTTTAGTTGAATATTGCATACATACTTGAGTACTTCTTTAGTTATGTTTGTTTACCTATATCTTTAGTAGCGTGTATCTAACTAATGTAAAGGTAACTACTCTCATCATATGCTTTTCTATAATAGTATAATTTAAACTGTATTATTGAAAAGATATCAACAGTTGCATTACCTGGTCAGCTGCTTTCTGACATCGATCTGCTAATGCTGCCAATGGTCCGAAGACACTGGAGAACTCAGCTGGGCTGAAGATCCCAACTTGACACAAGGGAGAACCGTACAAGGGTAATGCTGATCGTAACCTGGATATATAAGTTCTTTCACTTTTCTCCCAGCTTGAAGAGAGGCCTTTGGTGCCTTCTAAAAATTAAATAAATTTTACCTCTTTAGTTTAAAAAGATTAAGCTTACTTCAATATTAACAAAGGACAACATGATACTCTTTATACATACACTTACTTAAAAACTTTCCATGCACTCATGAACCATAACACTTTTGACCTTTCATCTGGCCCAAAAATATTAAATTTGGATTCTTCAGAGAATATGACCCTTTCCAAGAAATGTTTGGGTATATTTACAAACTCCCTAGCAAAATACATCCACTTCTTCTGGTTTATCTTACTGAAGAAGTGCTTTCTTCTTGTGACTATTCCACTGTATCCATCCCTTCTTAAAATATTTGGGTGAACTTGAATCCCATAGTACCTATTTATTCTGATGGCCATTGAGGTGTCGATAGTATGAGGATTTGCATCGACATCAGCAAGGATAGCTGGCCTCATGCGATTCTCCAGTCTTCTGTCTTCCAGCATGTGTTCTATCCTCCAAAGATTTTAACTGTCTATTTCTTTTTAGTACATACAGTACAGTAGCATGTGATTTATTCAACATAAAAGCAATTTTTTTTAGAGATTAGCACTGCAAACCACAAGCTCCATGACATAACGAGAAACGTGCATATTGAGAAATCAGTTTCCCAGGCCCAAGTAAAGTTAATACTAAACTATGATTTAACTATCGAGATAAGATTTATACATATAACACTGGAAAAACGGTCATAGTATGACAAATAAAATTAATATTGAAAGTGTATGGACAATTTTTTGACCTATCATTAGCAAATGACATTATGCCTCCTTTTATATTAACAATGAAATGAAAATAAATAAATATATTTTTTTATCTAATATTAGTGTTAATAATCTGTACATTAGAAAATTTTTAAGTTGAAAATAAAAGCATGCTGCATGGAACCTTTTTTTAATTAGTGTATATATATAATATTATTATTATATATTATTATATATATATATATATATATAAAATATGATATAATGAAATGATAAACAATTTTATTCTTTTATTTTATTCCCTTAAGGCAGTGGTTCCCAACAAAAATTTATAGCGAACCCCTTCAACCAATCATTTCAATGGCAAGGACCTCCTAAATTTTAAAAATCTATATCCTAAAAATTAGACATATCTTTAGATTTTTAGTGAGCTACACCATATAGTATTTGTCTGGTATCTTAAGACTTCAGTACAGAAATGGAATCGGATTTGGTAACAATGTCTAGTTTTTATCTATAGCTTTAATATTACTTATGTTGGGAAGATTGATAGTTTAGGAGATACAGAAATAATTGATGTTTGAAAGTGGCAAATGATAAGCCTTTACGAATAGATATAGGCAAAGAATTCTAAAAAAAGAGAACACAAATGACAAAGGGTTTTTGAAAAGAGGCAGATCTGTGGGAAGTTATATACAAATTTATATGTTGAGATTTTGTGCTAACTGAATGGACAGAAACATGGGGCAAGTATACTGTGTATATGAGGAGGTTTTGTGTTTCAAAGGATCGGAAAAGACAGAAACCAAGGAGGTATTGCCAACAGAAGGAAGGTTAGAGTCATTTCAACTTGGTTTATCTACTAAAAACATGGGAGTATCTGTGAATTTCACTTGTGAATCTAATGAAACAATTCGTAAGTCTCATGTCAAATTTTTAAACAGCCTGCCATACACAAGGCAACCATAGTCAAACTAAAATAAAATGAGAAGAGAGTAGTAGCAGACAAGTTTTAGGTGGAATAGAATCAAGAAATGTGAGGAATAGTTTATTGATAGACCTGGATTTTTCGAGTGATTTGAGAAATATAGTTACTCTGGGATAGGTTTTGATCGCTTCTAAGGTTTCTTACTGAAGTATGGAAGTGGGTAGGTAGGCTATTCAGGTGAAGTAGAGGATAATATAAAGGAATTTAAAAGGTGCTTGGAACTGATCAGGATGGCTTTGATTTTTCCAGCAATCAACATCAAAACACTGGTGTTAGTCCATGCATTGATGTTATGAATATTCTGTTTCAGCTTTTGGATAGCCTCAAGACTCTTAAACTAATCAAGATATTTCAGTTCAAATTCCACCATCATATTGTAGACTTGAGAAATATTGCTTAAACTAAATCTACTATTTGAGAAAGTGCTCTAATATTGAAAAGTTATGTTACTTTTTAAACCATACCATACCTAGTTCTGCTATAAATACTGTTAGAAAAGCTGAACTTGAATGTAAGAAAAATGTAGGTTAGGGATTTTCAACAATTTGAAATCTTTGGGGATCAGCCGTGTTTTTGTACCGCACTATAAATGGATATAATGAGACCCTATCTGTATGTGACAGGCCTCGATCAGATGGTCCCCGAATCAGAAGAAATTCCATACTAAAACAACTAATCATGTCTCGGGAAATGAGAATCTCTGTCAGATCAATGTCTCGCATAATGAAACTGACCTTAGGATAGGTGCATTTTGAAGAATGAGAGGACAGAGACTAACCACAGCCCTAAAACTAATTAGAGTGGATAGAGGCGGAGTGCTCCTTGGCCGTCACACCAATGGTCTTCATCAAATGATTTTATTTAGCGATGAGAAAATTTTTAACATCCGAGAAAAATTTAATTGCCAAAATGATTGTATTTATGCACAAAGCTCTAAAGAAGCCCAGTAAATCATTAGAAGAGTGGAAAAATACCACCACCCTTTTTCAGGGATAAATTGGTGAGAAATTTGCTTCCATAGCACCTCAAAGCTTTATTTTATTTTATTTATTTTTTTACATCATCCACCAACAGGCCAAAGCCCAGTTACAGGCAGTAAATTATAAAAAAAAAAATCACATTACATTATATTAATTAAAATAATAATAATAATTGAAATTATTTTATTTTTGTGAAAAATGCTCAAAACTATCAGGATGATAATTAGGAACCTGTAGTCAAGACTCTAATGATACTCTGTTTGCTGGAAGTCAGTGGGTTTCCCAGCAGGATTCCGCTCCAGCTCGCAAGAGCAGGTCAATTCAAAAGTGGCTACAGAAGAGCATTCAAGCGTTCATCTCTGGTTCGGTTGGGCCCTCAAGAAATCCTGATCTCAACCCACTAGATTACTGGCTTTGGTCGGAACTGGAGAGGATGGGATGCCACAGAGCATACCATAACTTGGAAAGGCTCAAACAACCTCTGGTCCGAGATATTAAGCGCTTTCCTCAAGAAGTGCGGCGTGCTGCTATTGATGATGCCATGGAGATTAAACGTCTGTGTCAATTCTAAAGGGGACATTTTGAGTAATTTATTTTTTGTTTTACTCTCCATAGATATACATTTTATTTCCCAATAAATATTTTGGCTGCATATTACCAAGAGGAAATTGATGAATCTCTATAAAACGATGAGGAATGTGATTAGGACCAGAAATCACATTTCAAAAGAATTTGAGACTACACTGGGTATCCAACAGGACTGTAGCCTGAGTCCTTTATCTTCATCATGGTTCTGGACTTGGCACTAAGGAGAACCAAGCCTATAATGAGTAAATTCCAGCTAGGGCACAGGAACTTGCACCCTACCAGATATTCCCTGATGGCCTTCGCTGACGACATCGTCTTACTAGCTGCCAACGATTGAGACCTCTAACACAACATAAATGTCCTCCGAGAGGAATTATCCACAATAAATATGAAGATCAATCCGGAGAAGACGAAATGCATGCGTATTGGAAAGAAACCCCGAAGGATAATGAGAGTACTAAGGGTTGGAGGAGAGAGATTAGAGCAGGTTGACAGTTTTAAATATCTGAGAGCTCATCTCAATGAGAGTGGCTACATAGACGAGGAAGTGGCTCAACGAATTGGAGCAGCAGGCAAGATGTTCTGTATGGTCAGACGAGGTTTCCTAGGGAGAAGAGAAGTGACAAAGCGAACCAAGCTAGCAGTCTATAAATCGACCTTCCTCCCTATTCTATCGTACTCCTCAGAATCGTGGACCCTCACCACAAAACACAGGAGTCAGATACAAGTGATGGAAATGAGGTATCTACGAAAAATAGAGAGGAAAACAAGAAGAGACAGAATAAGGAACGCCACCATACGGGCTAATCTTGATGTCAAACTGGTGGAAACCATACTGGAGGAGCAAAAACTGAGATGGTTTGGACATCTTTTTAGGATGGATCCAGACAGAAGTGCCAGGAAGACCTACAAGACCCGCACGTAAGGAAAGAGACCCAGAGGAAGGCCTCGCATCTCCTGGGAGGATACTGTAAAGGAGGCATGCAGAAAATGCGGAATAAATTGGGACAGGAGAGCAGAGTTGGTTCAGGAGAGAGACAACTGGACCAGACTCTATAAGCAGGACCCTCACACCGTTCAATGGTAGAAGGGGGAATGATTATGATGATGATATTTTGAAAACATTAATTTTTTCTGTTAAAATCTGTAAATATTTCCTTTTAACAATATTTATGGCGGAACTAGGTACATTCAGAAATCTATTCTTTCTAAAGAATAAAAAATATTTATCTATGAATCTCCATAATCGATGAATAACGAAGACTGCCTTTCACTCCACCACTTTATTAATAAAATCTTCTAAAACAATGTTTTGCCTTTTTCTGCAACCTCCAGGTATTTCAAGTAAAAAGGACATATAAACAATAGATATTTAATTATTTGTTATAAATTTTTTAAAATTACATTTGAAATTGGATAATTATAAAAATTAGTTAAAATGTATAAAATAAAACAAGGTTAACATTCATTTATGTATTTGAAAACTAAAACAAACCACAATATTTTAGAGCAGCAAGGATGGAATATCCTTACTTGACCAAGAGGTTTATGGCATCTTATTATAAAAGATTTTATTAAAGCGGTTGAGTAATCGATAGCCTTACTTATTCTTTAACTTGAGATATCAAACTTCATCTCAAAAAAGAATTCTGAGTAGCAATAAGCCAAGCAATAGTCATTACATTTTTCACATCTAATAATATAGAACTTAGTCTGATTGTTATCATACCAATGCTTTCTGCGACTGGTCTCGGATCTACTATTACAATTTCTGCTTCAAGAAGGGCAACATCAGCTGCAGGGTCCACTTCTGCCATGGATCCTGCCAATCTGACAAGAGGCCATCCTTCGATTGAGAATTCCGAACAGATTGGAGCCAACAGATCTGATACTGAGCTTCCAACATCGCCTGTCAACTGAAAAATAGATAATATTATCATGTTTGATGTTAATTCAGAAAAAGAAATAGTTTTTAGTTACTTAATTATTAAGTGCTTTGAACCTAATAGTTTATCAGTTAAATATTAATGTTGACCATGTTTATTGCAAGGAAATAAAGTGATCAATATACTCTGAACTTCAAATCAAATTATAAAATATCTTGTTTATATTTATTAAAAGAATGAATTTCAGCTGAGTTGTTTGTTTAAAAAAAAATTCAAATGATACTGGAAGATAGTCCTGCTATAAGTTCTTATTCTTGCAAACATTTGGGCTCAAATTGTAGGTCTAAATCAGAGTTCAGAAGATTTAAGTAAAAAAGAAATAGCTATTAGTTCCTACAATTTTTAAGAAATGCGACCATTTAATGCAATAATCCATACTATTGAAAAAAAGAAAAGAAGATAGCTATTTCGAAAGAGGACTGCCTGATGAGAAAGCTAGGGTTCAATACTCGAAAACAAAAATATTAGGTTTCGCTAAGGGAATGGTAAAAGGGGTAGGCAAGTTATTCTATGAAGATAGTGAACTATAAAAAGTCCCATAGTATATGCATCTGGGAGTGTCATTTTCGGATTCAGGATTATTTTACTAAGCTGCAAATTATTTAGAATCCAAATAGAAAACAGCAATAAGCTGTGTTATAGCACTTAGGAAAAAAATAAGATAATGGGAAAAAATAATCAAAATAAATAATGCAATAGCCACAAGCATCCTCTTCAACAAAGTGCAAATAAGAGTGCTAAGTTATGTAGGCAGGCTGGAGAGTATAAACGTAAATTTCTCTGAACTTTAATTTTAATTTTTTTTTTTTTCAATATTCCTTTTTGGTTAATATAGTTCGGAATTGAATGTTCTTCATTGCCTAGTCACAATTCTAATTAAAGATGTACGAAAAAATGGAACTATTCTCGAATCATATGGAGACAAAACGAAAAAAGTTAATCACATACGGGAAATACAGCCCATTAAGTCTACTGATCCATAACAATAGACTTAAACCTCAACGTACATAGGTACAATTACATTAAATTATAGGTATTAAATTATTATAGGTAAAATTGCATTAAATGTATAGTTTCCAATCATTAAAATATTTGTCCAAAAAATACTACATAAACTACATTATCATTTAATATTAATTACCATCCGAAACGGAGGAAAAACTTCAAATTATATAATCTCAAAGGAAAGAAGACTTATTCCATATTTGGATTCAATCTCCCTTAACTCACCTTCCCTACCCATTATATTCTTAATGCCTTAAATATGAACAGTATAAATTTTACTGACCTATTTTTTCATCTAATATTACGCCAGACAGTGTTGCCAAATAAAGTCCTTAACAATCAATGAATAATATTATTTGTTCTTAATTACATAGATCGTGTTTTGCTCTATTATTTAAAATCATATTATTATTAAATTATATAGTATTCATATATATATTTATTTTGTTTTTGATTCATATTGTATTTATTACCTCTAAAATATATTTAGAGGTGCTAATGAACAACTAGTTACCTGTTTTGTTCAAATATGTTTTGTATATTATATTATATCGGGTTAGTAAATTAGTCCTTTCGGGTTTTTTGTTTATTTTTATGTCACTATAATACACTTCTTATCTGATGAACGAATCCATAAGATGTCATAATGATGGAGTTTTTGTTGACTGTTAAGAAATTAGATGAGGAAGATGGTTGGGGACCCCGTTATGACCGCACCCCCAACCATCTTCCTCATCTGAAACCATAAGGTGGATTGTTTATCCTGTTTGTAATGTGAACAACTAAATCGGTTAATTCTTGTTGGAACTAGCTTAGTATTGCGTTTGATATAGCACTGTGAATATTTAAGAAAATATCATTCATTATCGGCATATTATGATGAATTAGTTTTAAAAAACGTAAGAGTCCTAAAAAAGCTCAGAAAAATTTGCAGTGCTTATGGGGATGATGCCTTAACCGAACGCACCTGTCAAATTTGGTTTGCCGAATTTTATTCAGGAAATTTTTACATAAATTGTGCTCAGCGGTCTGGTCGCCCACGTGAAATTGAAACGAGCAATGTTAAGGCCATTGTTGATAAAAATCCCACCTAATCAGTGCGAGAGATTGCTAAGGTCCTAAATGTGTCGCACACAAGCATAGTAAACCATTAGCACAAGCTGGACTATGTTTCCAGGCTTAATGTTTCGGTACCTCATTTTCTTGACAACACCTTTTTCTATTTGTGATGAAAAAAATCACTATGAAAACGGCAACAAAACGTCCCATTTTTGAAAAAGTTGGTTACAGGAGATGAAAAATGGATATTATAAGATAATGTTGTCTGTAGAAAAACTTGGAGACCTAGTAGTAAGGTTCCAAGAAGAATGTTAAAAATATGCATCAAAAGAAGATAATGTTTTCCATATGATGATATTTCAAGGGTGTTATATTCTATGAATTATTTTCATCAGGATAAATAATTGATTCAACTCTATGCTACTCACAATTAACAAAATTGGACCAATCAATTAAAAATACATGCCCAGAACTAGCAAATTGGAAGAAAGTTGTGTTCCACTAAGACAAAGTTAGGCCCCACACCTCATCGGTCACTAGCAATAAATTATTGGGCCTTGGATGAAACCTTTAGCCCCACTCTCCCTATTCACCAGACATAGCACGAGATGACTATCTCTTTCTGGTTTCTGCAGAACCCTATGAATATAATGATGATCCAAAAGAAAGAGAACATCAAAAGCCACTTGGATCAGTTTTTTTTAACAATTAACTCTAGATATTCTATGAACATGGCATTCTGTAGTTAGTGGAAAGATGGAGAAAAGTCATATTAAATAATGGTCAATATATTGTAGATTGAAATCAATTTGATGTCTATAGTACTATGAGTTTTTTAAACAACTACAAGACTTATTTGCCAACCCAATAAATGTAGGCAACTCTATTTGTAATGGGATTACTCTGAAAGCAAATAAAGTTATCAATATACATTTTGAAGTTATAAAGCATAAGTATATCATTTAAAAAAGCTGACCCAAGAGTGAGTGACTTCATTCCTCTAAATTCATTATAAAATGTTCATTAGTACTCATTGGGAATACTTTTGAATATAATTAAAAAATTTAAGGCACTGTGATATAGAACTAATTTATTTTTACATCTGTGTCTCGGGAATTTTGTTCCACTCCTCAGCAACAACACTCTTTAAATTATAGAAATTAGAAACATTATGTTTTTAGACTAGATTTTTTAGATGTTTCTACAGATCCTCAAGAGGATAATAGCTGATGTTTGAGATGGGGTTGCCAGGTTTTGGAATATTATAGAGAAGTAGTAACTCTTAGTTTTCCGATTTGTACTCTCCGTAGTCCCAACATTTTCTAAACTCGGCAGATTTGTTTTCTAAAATGTCAATATATTTTAATTAATGCATTATACAGTTAATAAAGTCAAATGAGTCTATTTCAGTAACATTAATACAACAGTTAATTATGAGTGAATTTAGTAAGATTAACTGTGTGGACCTATCTTTTTTCCAGTTGATATTTGTTTTTTTCTTTGGTATTTATTTTATCCCCAGGTTTTAATATAAATGTGAAAGTAAAAAAGTGGGAAATAAACTATAAATGTTATTAGCAAATATGCTATCTATTGCGAAATTAAATTGTCATTCCAATGTAACCAAGTACATTTTATATTCTAATGATAGTTTAGCCACAGTATGAATAAATTAATATTTCTTTTCATTTCTCCTTATTTTTCTTTCTTTGAATGCTACCCAGGCTTTTTTCTTCCTGAATCTCTCAACAGTCAACTCTTGATACTTATTATGGTATTTTTTTTGGTTTTTATGAATGATGTCATAAGAAATTATAATGAATATCAATCTATATTTATTTTATGATGGAGAAGTTGTTATAGTTATAAATAGTTAAAAAAAAAGGACATAGTTTTTGACACAACCTCTCTGAGTCAACCCTGATGAAGGCCCACAATGTTGAGTGTATCATGGGTACATAATAAAATAAGTTTATCTTAATGTGTTTTTCGTGAAGACCCAAACCTCAACCAACTTTTCCGTCATTTATTTTCAATGGTCTACAATGACTCCATAATTATTTTTAATTTATTTTGGCGATAGCTTGTGGCTTATTTTTTAGAAATTATTTTCTTGTGTTTCTGCTGGTTCCTGCAATAACTTCTGGTCATTTTAAATTTATTTCATCTTGTAAGAATCATTTTTATTAACAAGACTGCTTTTGGGAAGAGGCCCCAGTTTGAAGACTATAGAATGAAAGAGACTCATGTTAATGAGGTACATTGTTAAAAGCATTTAAGGGGAAGTAGTGAAAGTAGGCTTCAATCACCTTCTTTGTTGGTAGTCTTTGACTATCCCATTGTTGACAGAATTGTCAGCAAAACACTGGTTAAAATTTTATTGTAATTTTATAACAACTATAGTTGCATATGTCTTTTGGTAAAACTGCTCAATTAAAAATCAGCAAACGGCTTTGAAATTATATTTCAATTTTTTTTTTTTTTTTTTTTTTTTTTTATCTTTGATTGAGTTTCTACTCTCATTCATTATTTAAATGCATTATAGTTATAATAATAAATATATCATGATGTATGTATTAAATATGTGTGTTGTTATTATATTATTATGATATATATATATATATATATATATATATATATATATATATATATATATATATATATATATATATATATATTATATAATATAATATAATAATAATTTCCTAAGGACCAGGAAAGATTTCAGGAATTTATTTTTACTTTCACTTACCTATATATGAGATATATAGTAAGAGAAAGTATTGTGATCTTAAAAATTTTCGAATTACAGTTTTCAACGGAAATACACGTTTAAGGGTTCCCTGAGTCCAAATTACCAAGTCCCACAAAAAGGTCTGTGTGTGTGTGTGTGTGTGTGTGTGTGGTAACTCCCGGGCAAAAACGATAAGTTCTATGAAACAGAAATTTCATATTTAAGACAACTATACACCCGAGATGTTACAGAAACTTTTCATCAAAATTAGCTTACCAGTGCCATTTTATACCATGCATTTTGCACCTTCTTACGATTTTCTCAAAAACGGCTCTAACGATTTTGATTAAACTCCCTATATCGATGTAAAACTTAATGGGCTTTCATGCCATATAGGTTTCATTCTGACTGAAATAGTCTGACAGGGCTTAAATGCCGATATTTTAAATTTTCTTCCTCTAAAGTACATTTAATTCTGTAGATTCTATAAAAATAACTATACTATCTTGTTAGTAATGATAATTAACAGCTAAATATGCAAGTTGAGCGAATTTAATAAACAACCAAAGGAGAAAACTGGAAAAATATTTTTTTAATGCAATTTTTTTGTTTTTGAACATAAAAACAGTTATATAGATGTATAATATACCGTTGGAAAGCTAAGGATTTTAGAAAATATATTATGTTATACAGCTATTGTAAAAGTTAACGGAGAGCCATGAAAAGCCGATAAAACAAATTGATAGTCGTAAATAATAATATAATAGATTTTTTAATAAAGCACATGTTTCTATTAAAATCTAATTTAAATAATTCTTTGACAATTTATTTTTGTTTATATATTTGTTTAAAATATATAAAATTCTAGAATCGATTTTAAAAACGGAGATAAGTGAAAGTCGTGTGTTGCGTGCACCAGGTTTTGAAACTTGGGATATAAAAATGAAGCAGTTTTAAAGTCTGTTTTATATTTGCCTCCTAACTTCTAAGGAACCTATTCAAATGAGACGCGGAGAACAGGTCCATTTTTTAAAATGAAGAACTAGAAATGAATTGGCTTAAATCAGTGACACACTGGCTTCTTCATTTTCCGGTTCGCGCCGAGTGAATAAAAGTTTCATAATGCAGCCTTTTAACGAGAAAACAACTATTTAAAACGAGGATGAATAAGGTACTCATAAGGCTTGTATTATATTGTAAAGTTTTGACTTAGCTGATCGAATACCGTTGAGATTAGGATTACATGCCTTGAATATACCTGTAGAAATATTTGATGATGTCAAGCAATGAAATGAAATCTCCTTATCAAGTGGACATTCTAAATAGTTGCATGGACCAGTTAGCTCGGAATACAAACTGTCGTCCAAGAGGCTGGGTGTGGCAGTTCTGTTACGCTCCGACTCCTTACTTCCTGCCCAGAAAGGAATCAACATCCCGAACAGAAAAGATTCACTGTTATCGGTACAATGAGCGCATTAGAGTTTATTATAAGGAGAACCTCAAGGCTCAATATTAAGTCACTTCAATTATAATAATGCCCAATAGGTAAAACTAGAAGGCTTATATGTCTAGTACTGGAATAAGAGAATATTGTTTGGTTTATACGAAAATATGTGTCATCATTGTTCAAAGCTAAACATCAAATTTATCTGGTAAAATACTAGTTTTGAATATATTTTTTTTTTTTTTTTACTTTCACTTACCTTTATATGAAATATATAGTAAGGATATGCGAAGGTGAACATTTTGGAAATCGAGTTTTCACAGAAAATAAACGTTTTAGGATCCTCTGGGACCAAATGACCAAGTCCTACAAAAACGTCCGAGTGTGTCCGCCCGTGTGTCGTGTGTCTAACACGAAAACGAATAATTTTACGAAACTTAAATTTAATATTTATTTCCTATTTTTGGATATTTGGAAATAAAAAACCATTGAGTAATAATTTGCAGCGTTTTTTTAGTTATATATAAAATAGATACTTTTTGATGAATTTTGTAGCCATATTAGGAACCGCATTAGGTTTTTAAAAGGTTTTTAAAAAAAAAAAGAAAAAAAAAAAAGGCACTATTAAGAAGACGGTGGTAAAGATAAAAATACCCCACAATCCACTTCCACTTGACAAAATTTTAACCCGTTTTTGTTAATATGCACAGGAAGACCGGTTGTCTGTACGGTGGTCGACTTCAGGAAGTATATGATCCATCTTAGAGTTCTAGATTTTATGCATGTATGACGAATATAATTCTAACATTATTATTCAGCGTTCCATTGTCTATTTTTTTATTCGGATATCAGCCAAAAAAAAAAACAAAAAACGGGTGCGTGATGACAAAATACTTAAGCTGTCGGAAACTTATTTCCTATCGTGTTACAGTTTCTTTTTGACATTTCCAACAACAGCTCAAAAAAAGAGGTTATGTTACGAAATACGACCATGGGGCCCAAGTATCCAAACGCTTTTAGGAATTTCACGCTGAATCGACAAAACCTGTGAACCCGTTTAGTTCCTTTGAAATGGTTACACATCCAAAATTTCCTGTTCAAGGGACCAAAGGATTTGCCGTGTATGGTAATTGCTACTGGGGAAAGTGGAATTTTCTAGGAAAATGGTGAAGTAACTTGTACCTATATCTTACAGAACTATTAGTTTATTATTTTCTATAATAATCCTTTTAATCGGCCAAACAAAATCAACTCCTCAAAATTTGAGGGCTTACGTTTCAAGATATGTAGAATCCGAACAACGAATAAAAAAAAAAAAAAAATCAGTTTGTCCGCCGTCCGGCATTTCTCCGAAACTACTAGACCAATTTTTTTAAAATTCGCTGCCAAAAATACTGGACCATGCAGCGATGAACCTAACACCTAGACGTTGAGATCAGCTGGTTATTTTTAAAATTGCGGCCAAATAAAAGTGATTTAATTCACTTAGTTATTTTTGAAGAAAGAGAAAAAAAATTATTTTTTTTAACCAAGAAATTTAAAAAAAAAAGTGAAAAATTGTAAAAAAGAAAGAAAAATATTGAAATTTTACACATAAATACGTCTATAACTCAGTTATTTTCGAAAATAGAGAACAAACACACGGCTTTCACTCACCTCTGTTAACATCAATTTTTTTTTTTTTAAATAAATTTAGATATGAAAAAAAAGTTTAAAGAATTAATTAATTTATTACTTTATTATCTACGACAATCAGTTAGTTTTATCGGCTTTTCATCACTCTCCGTTAACTTTCACACTTTTGTGCATAAGATAATATTTTTTTAATAAAATCTTTAGCTTCCCAGCGGTATATTATACATCTATATTATTGTTTTTATGTTCAAAAACCCAAACTTCGCATTAAAAAATATGTTTGTTCTTTTCTCTTTCAGTTCATTATCATATTCATTCAACTTATAAGCTTAACTGTTTCTTTATCAAAGCTAACAAAATTAAATGGTTAATTTTTTTTAAATATATGAATGAATGAATAATTTTATTTGCTTTCGGGGTAACCCCCATACAAATAGAGCTGGCTACATAACAAATATAGAATAAAAAACATACTTCAATAAAAGAGTTAGCAAGACACTAATTCACTACGTTATCAGCTCTAGGTACATTGTATTACAATAAAACTTATAACAAAATAACACAAATACAATGTATGAATTATATAATAGTTTACAATATAATAAATATATAAATATATGTTTTACAAAATATGGTGAAACACGATAAATAATATGATACAGTTAACAAACATGTTTATTCATTTATTATAAATGATCTGATTTGGCAACATTGCCTGGCATAATAATAAATATTTTTTAATTCATCAATATCATCGGTGGTAAACAGGGCGATAAAATTTGTAATGTTCATATTTAAGGCCCTAGGGATGTAATGGGTTCGGTACGGTGCGTATATGGGACATCGAATAAAAATGTGGAATAAGTCCTCTCTTTCGTTGAGGTTACATAGCGTGCAGTTTTCCTTTGGTTTAAATTGGTAGTATATATTGTTAAATGTTAATTTAATATTGTAATTTCCAGAGAGTCTTAATTGTGCAAATATTTTTTATAACAGGGAACGGTGCTTTTGATAATAAGTAAGCTTGAGGTTTATGTCTATTGTTATGAATGGATGGATAGAGTGGGTTGTATTTACCGGGGGTGATTAACTTTTGTTTATCTATTGTCTCCATATGATTTGTAAACAGTATCAATGTTTTGTCCATCTCTAACTGAAAAATAGCCGGGTTTTCTATTTCTAATATAGACTGTTTGTTTATTCGATTTAATATACAGTATAATTGGTGAAACCAGTTGTATTTTTGTTCTTTATTTGTTGGTTTATAAGTTTTCTTTAATGTATTGAAGCATATTTTAGGGAGTCGGTTATCACTGAGTTTTAAAATTTTATGCACCCAAGAGAGAGAAAGCTTTAGTATTGAGATTAGGCAATGGGGAACATTAAATTCCGACCGTATTAATAAAAAAGGAATATTTTTGTTTAATGCGAATAAACGTTTATAAAAGTTTATGTTTACGCTCTCTATCCTGTCTACATATTTTAGTCCCCATATTTGCACATTATTAAAGAGGATACTCATTGCTATTGCATTATTAATTATATTTTTTTTAAATATAGAAAAATAATGATATTTTAGAGGAAGACAATTTAAAGTATCGACATTTAAGCCCTGTCTGACTATTTCAGTTAGAATTAAACCTACATGATATTTATACCCATTAAATTTTACATCGATGTAGCGAGTTTAAACAAAATCGTTAGAGCAGTTTTTGAGAAAATTGTAAAAAGATGCAAAATGCTTTGTATAAAGTGGCTCTTCTGGTTTTCCGATTTTTATGGAGAAGGTACTGAAACATCTCAGACATAGACCCTCTAAAAATGTGAAATTTTTACAGTTGTAAAGTTGTACAGTTTTGTACAACATATCATTTTCTCGCTAGACTTATCACGCAAAGGCTCAAGATCACTCACACACACCCACAGGCTCAAGATCTTATTGTGGGATTTGCTTATTTGGACTCAGGGGACCCTAAAACGCGTATTTCCGTTTAAAACTCGTATACGAAATTGTTCATGATCGCAATACTTTCCCTTACTATGCTTTTCATATATTGGTAAGTGAAAATAAAAATCACATGTAGCATAGTCGCTAGCATAATAGCCTTCTATAAAAAAGGTCACTTTTTCAAGGAAAATTTAGGGCTCCTACTGTAGCATCGTCCGATTAGCCACAGTTGCATAAAGTGACGTAAAATAAACAAATAAAAAAATAAAAATTAAACGCTTCAAATTGTTCCACATTGATTACTTTTTTTTTGGATCATGGTATTACAATTTATATAGCTATGTATGCAATTAACTTATTTGCATACGATTCGATTAATCAAAAAACTTAAGAAAGACGAACCAGCAACACTGTCAATGGTATTCATAAAATCTAAAGGCGAATAGGCGGATTTTTTCTTCATTAGTCATCTAAGTCACCAAATTTTAATAGGAATGGTTTTTTTTTTTTTTTTTTTTTTTTTTTAGATTATGAAAGTACGTTATTCAAAATAAATACCCAAAAATTGATTTTCTGGAAGGAATTAGTCCGGGTGGCGGTCATTAAATGAAACAACTAAATAGTTTCAACTATTTATTGTTTGCCAACGTTTCGATGCCTCTTTGTGGGTCATCATCAGTTCTAAAAAGATTCAAAAGAAATACAATTTCAATGAGATTACATACAATATTATATTAGCTATTGAGCTAGAGAACGTTGAAAAAATAAGAAAATTATCCTGTATCATTATTATTATCATATGTTAAATTTCATTGATTCTTTGTATGGTAGTATTAAGAATTTTAGTCATTGTAGTCATACCCTGTCGATAAATACGGTAGGTACTTTCCATTCTATTATTTTCCTATGTATTTTCCATTCTACCAAACAGTACCTAGTTTCCATTCACCCACCATACGGTACGTATCTCTACTCTACTTCATATTTTTATGCTTCATATTTCATGTAAATTATTGATATCTGCGTACATTTTGTTTAGTGAACATTTTTTTTTTTTTTTTTTTCTGTATAACACTTTCATTATTATACTATAGTCATTGTATTTTAATTAAGATTTTTACATATATAGTTCTTCTGTTATATTTTAATACCGTGGTTCTCTAGCTCAATAGGTAATATAATATTGTATGTAATGTCATTGAAATGGTATTTCTTTTGTATCTTTTTAGCCCTGATGATGACCCACAATGGGTGGTCGAAACGTTGGCAAACAATAAATAGTTGAAACTATTTAACTAATTCCTTCCAGTAATTCTCAACGGTCAACTAATTACATCCACAAAAAAATATTTTAATTTATCCCATCACTAGGAGTAATTTTAGTTAAGCTTAACAGGGTTTCGAAGTTTACATTCTAGAATTTTCCTTTTTAGAAACCTACGCCCGAACAGCCGTTTCGAAAACAAAACAATGAGGCACACTTGAAGAAGAATGCTGGGTTCGGCAGAGCAGCGGGCGTGCCCTCCACAAATCTCCTCTCATGACTCCTCAACTTCTTGGACCATCGGGTGCTTGAACCTCGACGTAGGCAGATGTTGCTGTCGGGTGTCCTATGCCATTTGCATACGTAACTGTTCTCAGTGGCGAGGAATGAACTCTTCAATGTATTCGTATGAATTAGTAATTGTTTGCAAATGAAAAGGTGATCTAAAACAAATATCGATATATATGTAAAATGATTTTTTTTTCTTGATAATTGTATGCAGAGTAAAAATATCTAGTTCATCACACAAGTGATTTTAGATGTTTTATAAATTAAAAGAGCACACTTCCTTTAATGTGGGCTTAATACAATAATGAGGTATGAAACATTATGCTAAATATCTGGTGGGGGCAACACACGACTTTCACTTACCCCGGATGTTAAAATAAATTTAAGAGCTATAAAATAAACTTAAATTTAAGAATACAAAGACCTTAATGTCCCATATGTTCCTGATTTGGCCCGTATGAGGTATCATTCCTTCCATGACAAACTCCACTCCCAAATTAACCCTCTAGTTTCAATCCTTCTTCCTCTTCCATTCCTGACAATCCTCCGAGGCGTATGAAAAGAAGATGGTCTCGAGACCTTCTAGTGTAGATTACCTAGTGGAGTGTTGCCAATGGGCATATTCTCTTCATGTCTTTTCATGTATATTATCTATATTGTGAGCCAATTTACTTGATGTATTTACTAATACAGTTGTAAATTTCAATATATTAATAAATAAACTTAAATTTAAGAATTTTAGAGTTAATTTAGATAAAAAGTTTATTCAGTTTCTTGGAAATATATGATTTAGATGAAATATTATAGCAATATCAAATTGTTGAGTATAATTATCAGTAATAATTGTATGTCCTATTCGTCACTTCAAATTAACTTTGTTTATGAGATAATCTTTTTTCTAAAATATTTATCTTTGCAACGGTATATTGTACATTCGTGTTACTGTTCTTATATTCAAAAAGCCAAAAATTACATTTTAAAAATATGTTTGCTATTTTATCCTTTAGTTGATCCTCAAATTCGTTAAACTTGTACATTGTGCCGTTATTTATCAATGCTAATAAGATGATAAGGTTAATCTTTTAGAATGTACAAACTTAAAAGTACTTTAGAGGAAGAAAACACAAATATAGGCCATTTAAGTCCTGTCAGACTATTTTAGTCATAATGAAATATACATGATATTAAATCTTACATAAATATAGCGAGTTTAATCAAAATCGTTAAAGCTATTTTTGAGAAAATCGTAAAAAGGTGCAAAATGCAGGGGATAAAGTAAGACTTCCGGTCAGCCGATTTTTGAAAAGAAGTTGCTTGTAAGATCTCAGGCATACACGTTTCTAAATTATGAATTTTCACTTTAATAAATCTATTTTTCAGCTAGACTTACCAGACACATAAAACTTTTGGGGTTCTTCTGGTTAATAAATAAGTAGACATTTATTTAAATGAGTTTTGTTAAGAAGATTTTAATTATTTTGGATTGAAAAATCCTTGTTTCGTAAGATGCTTTAATTTAAAGATGGAAGCTAAAGAGTGGGAAACTATTACTACTTCGCTCCCATCGGTTTGACCGAAGGTGCGCTTGCGTTCATATTGACCCATCTGAAAACAAAGGGAGATCCTATGTTGCCTGTAATGGATGAACAATGACAGACGTTAAGTGCCATTATCCAAGAGGCTGACCCAAACCTAACCGAGGTGATGATAAACCGCAATACAGTAATAAATATGTATGAGCACACCTTAAGCGGTCTGTATTGAGGACAGCGCCGTGTAACATCGCTTCAATTGGAGGATGATTGGGTATAAGCTAGGCTGTGGGCGAGTCTCTTAATTGAGCCATCATCCCTAAGTTCAATTCAGAAGCTTCTGAAAAACACTTTCATAAATATCGGAAAATAAAATATAGGATTATTTGATAATGTGTGGAATTAATTTTTATTATAATTGCAATTTATATGAGTGAATAAATCTATTTCTACGTTATTTTTAAATGAAACGATCCATTTTACACTCAACACTCCTTTATTTCTTTTCTCTCTCTCCCTACGGTTCGGCCATTGCCATTTTCAATGGTCCTATCAACATCATTTATTTTTAAGAAGAAAAAAAACTTTATTCTGGGACTAATCCCCTAAGAATAACATGAAATTTAACAAAGTAAAATATTCACATCTGACCTAGATACAAAATAATTAAGGAAAAAAAGAAAATAGATTTAACATAAGTAAAAAAAAAATAAAATAAATAAATAATGATAAGAAATAAATTCATTTGGTGACAATAAAATTAACTAATATTTAACGCTTTTGCTAAAACTAAAATAAAATGCACAACAAAAAAGAACTACAAGTGTACATTTATTTCAACTTACTTAAACACTTTTAAAAAATTAAAAGTATTGACTATCATCTAACAGTACAATTATTATTGTCAGCTAGCGTCATTATGGGAAGTGAGAAGATACTGGTACAAAAGGTATTTGAAAGTGGAGAGAGAGGTTGCTCGACGGATGTTTGTTGAGAGAGAATTCCAAAAACTGGTGGAGCGGGCTAGAAAGGAACGTTCATATGTTTTTGTTCTGTGGTAAGGGATATAAAGGTCAGAATGTCGGGATCTAGTTTCTTGTTAATTTTACATACCTTTAATCATTTCTTTATGTCCCCCCATCCCCGGGAGTAGAATATAAACTCAACCTTTGTCTTGATAGACTTGTGTGGTAGCCACACAACCAGGGGCTCTATTTTTTTTTTTTTTTTTCAAATTAAAATAAATATACCTTATTTATTCTTTAAAAGTATAATATTTATTTTGATAAAATAAATATGAGACCATTGAAACTTGTTATGATCATCATTTTTGCAGAGCCCTAAGAGAAAAGAGTTTATTTTGTAATATCGAAAATATCACACTTATTATCTAGTTATTCGTTGAGTCAGGAGGAGCCAAACGAATGCCTCAATATTCAGAGCATAAATGATGTCATTTCAGCTAAATTTCTAGGAGGAAATGTGGGATGCGATAACCAATCCACGGAACATGAGCAACTCGGTACAGCAGACGGTTTATCAACGCCCAACACGTCTACCCCCGGCGTGTCTCCACGTTAGCCAACCTTCTCCTAACTACCTTCCAAATCGAATGGGAGGCAATCTGTTATTAAAGGGGAGGAGGGAATTACTGGAGCAATATCCGCACCAACTGTTACCCGTTGATGGGGTACGGCTCCGGATATCTAACAGATAACTGTAATATAATACAATACTTCAGCGTATAATAAAGTTAGAGAAAAAGTTTAAAATTTTGAGTTATGTATCTCTGTGATCAATGAATTGAAAAAAAAAAAATAATGTGCACGATCTTACTAGGCAAAAATTGGTTCAAACTGGAATGTTAAAGATAAAATGTTCACCAATAAAAAACCTAAACAAAATTTGCCACTATCTTGTTTATTATTGGTCTTCCTACCATAGAATAAACATGTGGATGACAGAGCTTGGCTGTGTCTTCACAAAGACAGAATGTAAATATTGTACATACAAATGAGGGACCTAGGATTTTTTTTCTTATTTTACTTTACTCCCTTGAGTATAAAATCCGTAGTAATGCCGTCCTTCCGAGAGGAAGTAAAGCGTGGGCTTCAAGCGTGTTCGATGTCAGGCATGGATATCACAAATCTGAAGCATTGTCCGACTAATTTAAAAGCCATTTTGGTTTATTATTTTCAACAATGAACCTTTGAAATAGACCTCTCCTCCTCTCCTCAAAAATTGAGGTCTTATGTTTTAAGATACGTATAACACGAATAACGAATAAAACAGAATTATAATAAATAAAACGGCATTTCTCCGAAACTAATGGACTAATTTTTTTTATAAATTCGCCGCAAAAATAGTGGGGCATGCACCGATGATCCTAACATTTAGAAGTTGATATCAGCAGGTTATTTTTAAAATGACGGCCGATTAAAAGCGATTTAATTCAATAAATCAGTTATTTTTGGAAATAGAGAAAAATCTATTAGAGTTTTCTAACCAAAAACCGCGAATAATCATGAAAATTGAAACAGTACAAATAGATACGCCCATAACAGCTATTTTTGAAGATGTAGAGAAACATGTAATGAGTTTTAGAATCAGTGAAGCGCGATAGAGAAAAACAAAAAAGGAAAAAGAAAAAAATTGAAATGTTGCCTAAATATACCCTTGTAACTCCGTTATTTTCAAAGATAGAGGCAAAATTTATTAGGCTTTCTAACCAAAAATCCCCGAATAATTTTTAAAAATAATAAAAAAAACAAGAATAAAATTGAAATTTTACTTATCAATACGCCCATAACTCAGTTATTTTTGAGGATAGAGAAAAAAATAGAATTTTAGAATCAGTAAAGCTCGATAAAAAAAAAAAAAAAAAAAAAAAAAAAAAAAAAAATCTATATGTCTAAGTCACAAATTATGATAGATGTAATTATACCAAAACTTCGTTATTAGAGATACAGAACAGTCGAAAATATTAGCACATATAAAATATATATATATATATATCATTTAATATATTGGGTTGATGCAAAATTAATGCAGGTTTTTAGTAGGTATTGTAAATACGCCATATCTTTACTTTAACCATATATATTTAATCAAAATAATTTCCATCTGAATCAATGCACTTTTGCCAACGTTCAACAAGCTTTCTTATTCCACCAGAAAAAAAATCCGAATCCCTGGACTCAATGAAATCACGAAAAGAATTTTCAATGTCGTCCTGGTTTTGAAAATTTTTCTCCCTCAAAAAGTTGTCCAGATGCCTGAAAAAGTGGAAGTCTGTAGGAGAGAGGTCAGGTGAATAAGGCGGATGTTGGAGAACTTCGTAGCCCAACTCGTGCAGTCGTCGAAGCGTTGGTTGTGCAACGTGTGGTCTGGCGTTATCGTGGAGCAGGATCGGCCCCTTCCGATTCATCAATGCTGGGCAAAGACGTTGCAATTTTTGAGTTCCGAGTTCCGCCGCCATTTCTCGTGTGGTTTTGGTTGGGTCTTCTTCCACTTTTGACCTCAGCTGGTCGTTGTCCAGAGCAAGATGACGGCCCCGACCTTCCTTGTCTTCGAGGTCGAAATCTCCTCTGCGAAACTTCTGGAACCAACGCTGCACCGTGCACTCATTAATAGCCCCCTGACCCCACACTTCATTAATATTACGAGCCGTTTGCGCAGCGCTGCGCCCTAATTTAAATTCGTAAAAATAAATTTGACGAAAATCGCACTTTGACATTTTCGATTCAAGACCTTTGAACACACTGAACAAAACGATTTTACTAAACAAATTCATGGTGAAAGAGAGGGTATTAGATAAGGTTTGTTTTGGTATAATAATGATCAATGTTAGGATTAGCTTTGTTTACACAATTGGAATTAAGATATTGCAATAGAGGAAACCTGCATTAATTTTGCATCAACCCAATAGTTATTTGGAAATAATAAACCAATTTGTAATAATTTGCAGCGTTTTTAAAATCATATCATATGTGATTACCTATACTAACTACATTACACTAATACCATTTTATAAACAAAAAGAATAGTTTTTATTAATTTAGAGTTGTTGAAACATTCATCTTATAATCTAAAAGATCCTGATGGAATATCTGGACAGAATGCCTTCAAAATCTTCTGAATGATAACAAAATTAAAGAATTTTACGTTTTTTTTCTAAGGTATATTATTGTTTATTTATTAAAATATGATCAAAAGTTGCGATTAAAAATTTGTCGTCAGTTTATGCTGCTAAGGCTAATCGGACGGTGCTTCAATGGGATTTCTATATTTTTCTTATCCGGGTTTAATTACGATAAGCGTCTTTAAGGAATGCCTGACATCCCACAGGCTCAGAACAACCATTTAACGTATCCTCCGAAGGACAGTATAACTAAGAATTTTTTTGCAATTAAAAATTCTTATAAAAGCGGCGTGTTCTAGCTGATATAGGACTGGTCTATCGTCCGGATTCGAATCTCAGCTGTGGCAGAATATTATTAATTCTGTTATTAATTTTCTGTGGATGACTTTGGGTTATGGAGACCTTTCAGGGGCATACACAGCCTTTGTTAAGTGGATACCCACAAATCGGAGAATGAGTGTGACATCGGCCTGATCACCTAATCGCACGTGCGCACAAACACGGGACCACTATTTTACAATCCATCCGAATTACTTCGAAAGAAGGTTTTTTAAAAATTTTCTAGGGCCATGTGATGTGAGCGACCTCAGGTGTAGAAGGCTGTTACCACTTACATGAAACACGTCTATTGCATTACAAGATATTTTCATCAACATTGACCTTCATCTAAAAAGGTTATACAAAATTAATAGAGTTAGATAAACTCGAGTGTAAACAAAGATGACCACAGACAGTATGTCCCTGCCTGTCAGAAATAACTGGGTTAGTCCCACAACGCTAAATATAGCAGTCCCCCGCTGGGCCCTAGTACGATCGCAGATGGTTGTCATATCAAAACAGAAAAGGAAACTATGTTTCAGCACTTCAGGTTGTAACTGAACTTTATTACACACTTTATGCTCGCATTGAAAATTTGAAGTTATTTCCGTATGTAACATTTGTTGCTAAGACCTACTGTTCTGGAGCTATTGGGTTGATGCAAAATTAATGCAGGTTTTTAGTAGGTATTGTAAATACGCCATATCTTTACTTTAACCATATATATTTAATCAAAATAATTTCCATCTGAATCAATGCACTTTTGCCAACGTTCAACAAGCTTTCTTATTCCACCAGAAAAAAAATCCGAATCCCTGGACTCAATGAAATCACGAAAAGAATTTTCAATGTCGTCCTGGTTTTGAAAATTTTTCTCCCTCAAAAAGTTGTCCAGATGCCTGAAAAAGTGGAAGTCTGTAGGAGAGAGGTCAGGTGAATAAGGCGGATGTTGGAGAACTTCGTAGCCCAACTCGTGCAGTCGTCGAAGCGTTGGTTGTGCAACGTGTGGTCTGGCGTTATCGTGGAGCAGGATCGGCCCCTTCCGATTCATCAATGCTGGGCAAAGACGTTGCAATTTTTGAGTTCCGAGTTCCGCCGCCATTTCTCGTGTGGTTTTGGTTGGGTCTTCTTCCACTTTTGACCTCAGCTGGTCGTTGTCCAGAGCAAGATGACGGCCCCGACCTTCCTTGTCTTCGAGGTCGAAATCTCCTCTGCGAAACTTCTGGAACCAACGCTGCACCGTGCACTCATTAATAGCCCCCTGACCCCACACTTCATTAATATTACGAGCCGTTTGCGCAGCGCTGCGCCCTAATTTAAATTCGTAAAAATAAATTTGACGAAAATCGCACTTTGACATTTTCGATTCAAGACCTTTGAACACACTGAACAAAACGATTTTACTAAACAAATTCATGGTGAAAGAGAGGGTATTAGATAAGGTTTGTTTTGGTATAATAATGATCAATGTTAGGATTAGCTTTGTTTACACAATTGGAATTAAGATATTGCAATAGAGGAAACCTGCATTAATTTTGCATCAACCCAATAAATTGTTTTAGATGAAAAACAAAATGTTTTGCACACATTTTTGCTCGAATAAAAATATTGACGACTTTTCTCTTATCAGAAATTTAGTGGAGAATATTATTGTTATATATCAAATCGCTAGTTTTTTTCACTCTCAAACATGTAACACGCATTGTGTTACTATTGCTCGGATTGAGAATTTGCCGGCAGTTTCTAACTCAGAAATTTAATAAAGAATAATATTTGTTATATAACACTTGACGCTAGGACCTACAGACCTATTGGTTTGAATGAAAAAAGTTACGTTTGGAACGCTTTTTTTTCTGTCAACTTTGTTTATTGTTCTCTCTGAAGAACAGCTAAACTAAGGATTATTTAATACCATTAAAAAATCCTAGGGCCATCTGTTAGTAGTGAACCTGCAACATTAGGCATAAAAGGTTGTTATACTAGTCACTATACCACAGGTGATCCCCAAAGATGTAGATTATATGAAAGTTTAATTTATTTCATATTATTGTACTGTTCTATGTTACTTAAATAAACATATTTATATGTTTTACACAGCTTATTTTATAATTGGTCATATATAACTCAATTATAATGGTTTCAATGAAAAAACACCTGGTGAGCCAACACACGACTTTTACTCACCTGCGTTGTTTAAATCAATGGAAGTATTTCTAAATACTGCTTGAGATGAAATATTTAGGTAAGTGAAAGTAAAAAGATTAAGGAATTAATTGAAATGAATTTCGATAGAAACATGTGTTTTATTGAATAATTTATCATATTATTATCTATGACAATCGGTTAGTTTTATCGGCTTTTCATCACTTTCTATTAACTTTTACAATTATGTGTATAACATAATATTTTTTTCTAAAATCCTTCGCTTTCCAACGGTGTATTATAAATCTATATTATTGTCCTCTTGTTCAAAAACACAAAAAATTCATAAAAAATATTTGTTAGCGGTTTTCTCCTTTAGTTTGATATCAAATCCGTTCAACCCTCACACAAGACTGAAACGACAAGAAACTGCACGACGTTTTCGACTTCTTCAACACTTACTAGACAAACGTTCTAATCTTCCACTTAACTACAAAAGACTCATCATCATAAGGCCGATATGGACTTACGGAGTGGAGCTTTGGGGCTCTACTAAACCATCGTATTCTTCCCGTAACCAATCCCTACAATCCAAAATCCTTCGTAAAATCCTAAATGCTCCTTATTTTGTCACGAACAAACTTATCCATAAAGACCTCAACGTTCCATATGTTGCTGATTTGGCCCGATCTAGATACCATTCCTTTCATGACAAACTCCATTCCCACCCTAATCCTCTTGTTTCAATACTTTCTTCCTCTTCAATTCCTGACAATCCTCCGAGGCGTCTGAAAAGAAGATGGCCTCGAGACCTTCTAGTGTAGAAAAGTTACAGGAGTGCTGCCATTGGGTAGTTCTTCTTCAAGTTTGTATCACGCCATTTAAATTTTGTCACATTTACTTGTTGTACCTTGAAGTACAGTTGTAAATTTCAATAAATGATGTTAAAAAAATCCGTTCAACTTGCATATTAAGCAGTTTTTACTCAATTCTCATAAGATTATATGTTTTATTTTTTCGCATCTACATAATTAAAGGTACCTTAGAGGAATAAAATGTAATATATCGACATTTAAGCTCTGTTAGACTAATTCTATCTAAAAAGAATATTATATTAAAGCCCATTAAATTTTACATAGATATAGCCAGTTTAATTAAAATCGTTAAAGACCGTTTTGAGAAAACCGTAAAAAGATGTAAAATGCATGATGTAAACTGGCTCTTCTGGTTAGCTGATTTTGATTAAAACGTTACTGTAGCATCTCGGGCCTATGTCACAAATATAAAATTAAGCCTTGTCTTAAATATAAAATTTCAATTCCGCACGACTTTTCGTTTTTGCGCAACACTAGCCTTTTTGAGCGTTTTTGGAATGTTTTGAGGAACTTGGTCATTTGGACTCAGGGGAGCCTAAAACGTTTATTTCCGGTGAAATCTCGAATTCGAAAATTTGCAGGATCGCAATACTTTCTCTTACTATATATTTCATATATACTTAAGTGAAAGTAAATAGGACAGATATAATCCTAAAAGCTTATTCAGAACAAGGCAAAGAGGTTCAGAGAGTGGGTTCGAAAATACAATAGGTTGATAAATTAGAAGAAAAACATTTTTTTTTTTTTTTTTTTTAATACAATCTGGTTTTATTTACACAAAATACAAATACAAATATGATTATGTACACATGTCACATTTTGTCCTTCTATTCCCCGAAGGTATTCTAAGGAGGATTTCTATATGCGCTGCATGCACTATTAACCTTTCAAGGGCTTCTATGCCTTTATTTATCAAGAAGCCCTTGAAAGGTTAATAGTGCATAGAAAAACATCAGAATATAGATATACATATCAATGATCTATTGTCTTTTCTATTCAGTGAGAAACACGAAAGTCACTTTTAATTTTTGTATTCGATAATTTTATTTTAAATAAAATTATTATATGATAATTGATTAGTAATTTTCTTATTATTTAAATGGATACGTGTAAAAAGTTTAGCAGTGCAGTTCCGATGCTTTTATTTCCTAATACTCCGGAAGCCCACTAACTACCGTCCTTCGCCTTTAAAATACAGAACAGTACATGACTATAGTGAACTTCTGAGAGTTAAATAATCACATTTTACGGGTAAAATATATAATTAACGAGTAAATATATATTTTAATTTGCAAAATGCATTCCCAAATAGCTCTATTAAATCTAAAACAACTAAAATTGTCTAAAGGGAAAAAACTAATTCTGCAATTAATTTCGAAAGTGCTAGACAAACAATTGAAGAAAATAGACAAAAATACCCTATATCTTTTGATGTCATGGTTAGGCTAATCGATATATCTCCAAATACGAAAAACATTAGTGAATTTGTTGAGGAATTCACTACTAACACAGAGGGCCTCAGGGACATGCTTAAGGACACTAATGTCAACTGAACGGCGATCAAAACTTAAAATAACTAAGCTTTTAAAAAAGCAGTGGGAAGCAACAGATTGTATAATTAACACCGATAGTAGCACTGATAATTAATAAATAACAACACAGCTGATATCTAGAAAAATTTTCATTTTAATTTTCACACCATGATTAACAATACCAACTCTTCTATTATACAATGGAAATTTAATAGGTTTATAAACGTTTTGAATACTTCGAATTACTTTTAAATTAAAATAAACCGTATGGCTGGTGTTTACAAGAAGTTCATTTTTCACAACCCCAGATAGTAAACATAAAATACCACGATATTTACCGGAAAGGTAGAACAGAACTCCTGGAGAGGTGTTGCTATATTAGTCAATAAAGATGTGCATTCAGAACCAATAAAAATACATTCCACTCTAGAAGTCATTGCTACTAAAATTTACAAACCTGAACCCATTACAGTTTGCAATCTTTATATCCCACCGAATCGAGATTTCACAGCAAATGATCTTCAAATAACAGATCAACTTCCAAGACCTGCCATCCTTGTTGGAGACCTAAATGGACACAACAAATTACGGGCTCCTAATTATTTGACTACAAAAATAGGTGGAGTGAAATCGACAGTGCATTCATTAACATACATTAACACTGAAGTGTGTGTTCAAAAACTAGTTAAGTTTTTAAAAAGATATCAAATCTTTGATTTAATTTAAAACAGTATGTCATGCAACCTAACATTGTGAAAGGCAAGCAACTATGTATGTATGTATGTAGCTAATAACTAGGGGTGGGCATAATCGAATGATTGTCATAATCGGATGATTTAATAATCGAATGACCGAATGATTAATATGGATCCTAAGAGACCATATGCCACAATTCTCGTCTCTATGATGGCTGAGCAGGAAAAAAAAAAAAAAAAAAAAAAAAAAAAAAAAAAAAAAAAAAAAAAAAAAAAAAAAAAGGTCGTTTCCGATAATCGTCATTCGATTATGCCCACCCCTACTAATGACCATTCATAAATAAACAACTAAAATTAAAAATGTCTATAACAAAACTATTGCTTCTGTGTAAAATTTATATAAAAATATTAATCATATGTCATGTTTCACATCCTATTTACAGAAAGCTTATCCAGTGACTAATTATATTGTTTTTATGATAACATTTAAATTGTTCTCCGCTTATATATTTTTTTAATATCATGTTTAAGCATTCAATAGTTTTTGCATTTGTTTTGCATAAGTTTTTCATAACTAATTATTAAAAATCTTAAATTAAATACTCACTTACACCATTTTTTTTAACGATAAGTAAATAAAGTACGTGAGCTCCACTTACCTGAAAAACAAACAATATGTTATTAATATATTAAAATGTTAGCTTTAGCAAAAAATTTGTTAAATAATTAATAAATACACATTAAATTTTAATTCATCTTGTTCTATGTATTTTGTAATTTAATTATATTTTTTAAAACACAAAGTAAACGGAAAAATATTTTTTTGAGATGGTTTTAATTTTTAAAAAACACAGAAATAATACGCCATCAAAAGCTCGAAACGCTTCTAAAAAGGTTCCAGAAACGGGAAGTTTTCGAAGATATTGTAATGTATTGAGGATACTGAGGGGAGTTAGGATTATATAATTATGGTATTAATTAAATAAATATTGATTAGTCAATGTCGGCAAAAGTACAAAGGGCGTGTACTTGCCCCCTTGGATTCTCTAATAGGCCCCCCGGTTTCCCCATGGGTCTGGGATACCAGAGACCCCTGGTAGTTTCCTACAGCGGCAGCCTACAAGAATATTAAGTGTGGTCAAAAGATAAAAATAAGATCACAAGGACTGTACCGCCAACCGGGGTACTTCCCACGTCAGCCCACCCGAGGTGACGAGGATGGGAGAGAAGATTCGTAGGGGAGTCTTATTCGAACCAGGAGTGTAGTCAAGTTTTATCCTCAAGAGGAGTGAGTCGGGTTCCACCTACAAGAAGAGGAGGTGGCCGTCGGGGTTCTGAGAGCATCTGGAGGATGATGCCGAAAAAGGGGACCTAAGACTGTTTTCACCTTCGCCAGCCGGTTAAGGGTTTCAAAGGTATATAGTTATTTGTAATATTGTATGGCAAAGGTAGTAAAATGTCCCTCAGTATTCTCAATCAGAGTTTTAGGCAATGTGTTAATATAATTTATATGTGTAAATTAATAATTATAGTAATGTATTAATTGAATCTTGTTTACTTTAATCTTACCCTGCATGCCACCTATTGGATTGGTAAACACGATACCTTTGGAAAGGAGATCCAATGGTATCATTAAATATAGTTTATATATTGACTAAATATAGTAAGTAAGCTAGTTTTTGAAGCTACCGCTGCCTTAGAAAAGCAGCAGGTTAAAAACATAGCAATATATAAACCTTTTAAAAATAATATCTTTAAACGTGAACTATTTGTGAATAAGTTTTATGCGCTTATGACATCTTAAAACACATTAAATTACTCGACTTATTTTATTGCATACTAACTTTTATGAAATCTTGCGCTTTCGGTATATTATACGTCTATATTACTACTTATATTTCAGGAATAATTTTTAATGACTTGGTCATAGAAAATTTATCTTTTCTGTTTGAAGAAATGCAAAATTGCAATGGATTTTACTAATAAACTTTCAGGAAACAATGTCCCAAATGATTGTGAAAACTGTGTCAAAATCCGTCCAGTGGCTTAGAAGGAGTTAGTGGAAACCAAAATCCCGTTTTTATTTTATATATACATATATATATATATATATATATATATATATATATATATACACATATGTATTAAACACATAAATGACTGTTGCTTACTTTTTCATTTTCTGCTTCTTTTTGGAAGAGCTATTAGCCTAAGCAGCTCCCAGTGAAACTCCGTCCCACTTGAAGCAGCTTTCGATTTCCAACACTGTCTAAAGTGAAGTAGAGGCGAGATATTACTTCGGAGATAAAGAGCAATAAATTGAATCGGTTAAAAATGGATCATGATATGTATGGTAATATATGGGACTTGATTCATAGTTAACCAACGCTGAAATTTAATACTGAACGTTAGACGAAATGGGATAGGCATATCCTGTATTAAATCAAACCCGTCCGTTCTTCCAGAGCGTATGGATATCGGACAGTCCATTTCCATTCTATAAAAATTAATTAATTTTATCATTGTATTTTCATATTTCAAAGGTTCCATAGTTATGATTAAGACATAGAAACGAAAATAGCTCTTTTCTATTCCATGGTAGCCTCAATCCTTCTGTATGCTTCTGAAATATGGAGCTTAAGATATCTAGAAGCTGTTGAAGTGGTACAACTAAAGTTTCTGAAGCAACTACTCAGATGGCCAAGGAGTACTGCCAACTACATAGTACGTCTTGAAACCGGCCGAAACCCGTTGAAAGTCAGGGTTTTGAAGAAAGCTGTGAACTACTGGTCCAGATTGTCAATCATACCGGAGGAGAGGCTGCCAGGACTTTGTTTCAAAAGACTGATTTCGCTGCATGCAAGGAACCCTGATATAAAGTTTAACTGGGTCTCACAAGTTAGATCGATGGCTGCTCAATATGGCTGTGCAGAAGAATTCAGTGTATTGTGCCCGAATGGATTATAAAGTGTAGAGATGCAATAATGGAAAAGATAAAAAATCATAACCTTTCAATAGACATCCACCGATCTCTCAATTCTAAATATAACCCCATATATAGAACTATCTCCAGCCCAGAGACCTATCTTACATATACAGCCAACATAAAAAAAATAAGATCATTGAGCCAGTTAAGAATTTCGAGCCCAGAACGTACCACACTTTATGGAAAACCAAACAATCTTCAAAGCACAAGAAACCTGCACTTTCTGTGGTCAGTTTATCTTGAACAGCCTGTTTCACGTCCTTCTCTACTGTGAAAAGATCATAAAAGACAGAGAGAGATATTTACAACCATTTTTATCAGGATCCAGTGATGACCAAAATATTCAAAAATTTCTTCAAATAGACAATATTGAAAAACTGAACAATATTTTCTGGTTTACTAAGTCAGCATGTAATACCTTGGATACCTTGAACTGTGAAGGCCCACACACCAATTAAGTGTCTAGTTATCTGAGGTTAACTGTTTATCATTTTTCATTGTACGGCGAATGTTTTCAGTTTGTTTTTCAAGTTGTTAATTGTTTTTGTTTTTTTTATGTTTTATTTCAGTGTCGTTTTTCTATTATACATCAATTAAATGATAAAATATATTATTTAAAAAGTTTACTATTATTATTTTTCAATTTTTTCTCAAGAGCCGAATATATGGACATTTATTATTAACTAGACTCATTTTGGCAATTGAAGAAATTTATACTTTGAATTGATTTGTACAAGAATGTAAATCTTAAACAAATAAAATTCTATTCTATTGTTCTATTCTATTCTATTCTAAGACATAGTTGCCATTTTGTGATCAACACTGGAATTTAATGAATGGCTAAATCTCAATATAGAAGAATATCTAAAGGCCCAACCATCTGCGAAGGATCAGCCGACCTAATCAGACACTCAGCTCTTGAAACTTACAATTAATAAATACAGCAACTTTCTGTTGGTTTAGAATACTCTGAAAGCTCTACAGCATTATAAATGATACTTTAATAAATATTAGCAATACATGTTTGTGTTTTCTGCAAAATGTATGTTTAAATTATCAATTTAAAAGTTAAGTACATTCTATTAAAAACGTTCTAACCAGTTATTACTAACACTAATCTGTATATCAAAAATATAGTAAGGGAAAGTATTGCGATCATGAAAATTTTCGAATTCCGGTTTTCAACGGAAATATACGTTTCAGGATTCCCTGACAAGGGCCAAAAAAATTCGTACGAAACTGAATTTTTATATTTCAGACATCTATCCTTTATTTTATCCGCCCGAGATGTTGCAGCAACTTTTTCTTTAAAATCGGCTAAACTTTATACCATGGATTTTGCACCGTTTTACGATTTTCTCAATAACGGCTGTAACGATTTTGATTTAACACCCTTTATTAGTCTAAAATTAAATGGGCTTTAATAGGATGTAGGTTTCATTCTGATTGAAATAGTCTGACAGGGCTTAAATTAGGGGTTGGCATAATCGGATGATGGTCATAATCGAATGATCGGACTTCGATGATTTCAATAATCGAATGGTCTCTGTTCGCGATTACGCGAATTAAAAATAATAATATTTATTTGGATTCAGATTTAATTAGATTGGGCCTTGGATACGGTACAGATGTTTAATTCGACAGTCTTTTGTTTTTTGCTATAGCGTCAGTGTGAATTGAGATTCTGTCCCGATTGTATGTTTTTGTAGTCCGTGACGATATTTGTGGTGATATTCGATTCTCGGTCACGATAGAGGGACTCAATTTTAAGAATTTAGGTTCTCCTAAGTTTTACAAGATAAAATCTAGGAGCAGCTGGAAGAGACTGCCGAGCCTGAGCGGGCCCGTTCGAGAAGACACGAAGAAGGCGATTAGGTAAGCTGCTGTCTATCTTAAATTTACTTGTAAAACGATTTGGAGATCCCTTATTCTGGGCAGAATCTAAATTTAAAGTTTTTTATTATTATTTTTTATCATACAGTCCACAACCAGAAAATATTAATTGGTGCAATTAGTACCAGTCTCATAATCGAATGATCGAATGATTGATAGGTACAAATATCCATATAATTTATGTGATGTGCAAAAAAAAAAAAAAAAACAATATTCCGTTCGAATGATCATTCGTTTCTCCGAACCGATTAATCCGATAATCGATTAATTCGAATGATTGAAATAATCGAATGATCTGATAATCGTCATTCGATTATGCCTACCCCTAGCTTAAATGCCGATAATGTAAAATTTCTTCCTCTGAAATAGTTTCAATTTTGTAGATTTGAATAAATTAACCACATCGTCTTGTTAGCATTGATAAAAAACGGGTAAATATTTAAGTTGTGTGAATTCGATATCCAACAATAGAAGAAAATATTTTTTCATGTAATTGTTTGTGCTTTTGAACATAAAAACAGTAATATAGATGTATAATATACCGTTGGAAAGCTAAAGATTTTAGGAAAAATATTATCTAATACACAAAATTGTAAATGTTAATGGAGGTTGATGAAAAGCCGATAAAACTGACCGATTATTTTAGAAAATAGTATAATATGTTTATTAATGAAACACTTGTTGAAACTAAATGTAATTAATTCTTTAACAATTTAGTTTCATCTCCTAATGATTTTGATAATACTCAAATTGATTGTAACACGAAGGTAAGTGAAAGTCGTGTTGCGCCCACCAGATTTTTTTTACAGCAAATGAATACAATGCTCAAACATTAATTAGTATGTATCAAAAAATGTTAAATATACCGTCCTCCAATATCCATATTACGAGTTAGCTAATTCCGACAACCTGACAAGGCTGATTGTGATGCAGCCTGCCCTTGCAGATGTCGCCGTTAGAACAACCTTCCGTTATCCTTTCCCCTGCCAGTCCCCACGCGCATATCCTCGTAAATCGGCGTAGTCACCCTACGGCAACGTCTACCGAGGAGTTTCGGACCCAAGCAGCGTAAACAAGGTACTAACGCTAGTCCAGTAACGAGGTTCCTCAGGTGTACGCAACATTTCAATGCAAATGCTCAGTTAACTGAGTTTTGTTTTATGTGCCGAGGCATCTAGAGCTTGCCTACATTCCAGAAGGACGCTGAGCTCTGAACCTGAATTAAACTGATTGTCTCACTGACAACTCTGTCTCATATGGAGAGGATTAATTGAAACAATGAGTACCTCTACTCCTTCCCGATTTTCTCTCTAACAAACTCTAGGAAAAGAATGCTAGAAAATAACGTATGTTCAAGATATATTAACAGAAGTAGTAAAAAAAAAAAAAAACATACCTTTTAATGAATAGGATTCCAGTTATTTGCTTACATATACGTACTGCTCAACAGATATTATAATAAATATTGAATATTGCTCTGATTTTTACTTTCACTTACCTATATACGAAATATATAGTAAGGGCAAGTATTGCGATCGTGAAAATTTACGAATTACAGTTTTTAGCGGAAATACTCGTTTAATGGTCCCTTGAGTCCAAATCACCAAGTCCCGCAAAAAGGTCTGTCTGTGTGGTAATTTCCGGGCGAAAACAATAAGTCCTAGGAAACTGAAATTTCATATTTAAGACAAATATACGCTCTAGACGTTACAAAATCTTTTTCATCAAAATGAGCTTACCAGAAGAGCCACTTTATACCATGCGTTTTGCACCTTTTTTGGATTTTCTCAAAAACAGCTCTAACGATTTTGATTAAACTCTCTATATCGATGTAAAATTTAATAGCCTTTAATATCACGTATGTTTCATTCTGATTAAAATAGTATGACAGGGCTTAAATGCCAATATTCTAAATTTTCCTTCCTCTTAAGTACCTTTAATTTTGTAGATACTAAAAAAAATAACCATATTATCTTGTTATCATTGATATATAACAGGTAAATACATAAGTTAAACGAATAAGATATCTAACTAAACGATGAAACTGGAAAAATATTTTTTAAATGCAATTTCTTGTTTTTGAACTTCAGAACAGTAATATACATGTATTATATACTGTTGGAAAGCTAAAGATTTTAGAAAAATATTATCTTATACACAAGCTTGTAAAAGTTAATAAAGAGTGGTGAAAAACCGATAAAACTAACTGATTATTTATAATACCTTTCGTTTTATTTCGATATTCATTAAAAACCTGAATATTCAGAATGGAATGTAATCATATCAAACATTATATTACCTATAAATTACAAATACGTTTACAACCGGTGCGCAATTAGAAAAAAACACGATTTAGTGGCTACAATTCTCTAACTCTTGATCTAGTAAAAATAAATTAAATTTTTTTGTTATCATTTTCCTTGTATTACTGTCTGAAAACTTTGACATGAGACTCAAAAGACTAATTATTCGTTCTATTGGATTCACATATGAAATTTCAAGACCCTCCTCCCATATTTCTAGTAGTTATACCGAGTTGAAGTGGATGTATCCATCTTTCCGTCGGCAATATTTCCTTGTCTGTCTTTTCCGATCTTTTTAAACACAAAAAAAAACAAAAATAACTCGTTATATTCTCGATATGCTTACTACATGTTCCTCATTCAGTAAACACAAGATCCTAACCCATGAACTTATATATATACCTTCTCATAGATCCAACTCCGTCAAAAAAAAAAAAAAATCGCTTGCTATTCGTCCTACCCTATTTTGACATTCATGGCTAATATCCAAGCGCAAGATTTTAGAAAAGTTTATATGCATAAAAAAAAGTCGTGCAATTTAATAGAAAGATGTTATAAGTAATGTCCTGGATTAGGGAGGTATGATGATTCTTGGTGTTCGTACAGGTCATATAATCCCATACAGTATTTTAGAAAAAAATATTATGCACCAAATCGTACGTAAGTTGCTAAAAAATCTGGTGCGGGCAACACACAACTTTCGCTTACCTCCATTTTTAAAATCAATGAAAGAATTTTCAAAAACTGTTAGAGATAAAAATACGTGAAACTATTAAGGAATTAATTAAATTGAATTTATATAAAAACAGGTGTTTTATTAAAAAATCTATTATATCATTATCTAAAATAATCAGTTAGTTTTATGTTCATTTCATAACTATCTATCAAACGTTTAAAAGCTTGTGTATGAGATAATATTTTTTCTAAAATCTTTAGCTTTCCAACGGTATATCATACATGTATATTACTGCTCTTATGTTCAAAAACGAAAAATTGCATTAAAAAAATATTTTTTCTGTTTTCTCCTTTAGTTAGGTATCGAATTTATTCAATTTATATATTTACCTGTTTTTCATCACCGTTAACAAAATAATATAGTTATTTTTATTGAATCTACAAAATTAAAGGTACTTTAGGGAAAGAAAATTTAAAATATCGGCATTTAAGCCCTGTCAGACCATTTTAATCAGGATAAAACCTACATGATATTAAAGCCCATTAAATTTTACATCGATATAGCGAGTTTAATCAAAATCGTCGGAACCGTTTTCGAGAAAATCGAAAAAAGGTCCAAAATGCATTGTATAAAGTGCCTCTTCTGGTGAGCTCATTTTGATGAAAAAAGTTTTGTCACGTCTCGGGTTTTGTATAGTTGTCTTAAATATGAAATTTCAGTTTCATAGGACTTACCGTTTTCGCCCGGAAGTTACCACACACACACACAGACCTTTTTGCGGGGCTTGGTTATTTGGACCCAGGGGACCCTAAAACGTGTTTTTCCGTTGAAAACTGGAATTCGAAAATTTTCACGATCGCAATACTTCCCCTTACTATATATAGTGAGTGAAAGTAAAAAGAAGTAGTTTTACTGTAAATGGGACTCACCTGGGATTTTAATTAGCTTTAATACATTAAAATGTATTTACAATAGAAAAAGTTCTTATGAAATTTAATCATTGTAATAAGCTGAATAAAATAAGAACCGTAAAACATAACGAACAGATAAACTAAAATAATTTTTGATTTTTTTTAACAATTTACGATTCTAATTCCTGCTGATGATTAAATATATGAAGCAACAGACTTTATATAATAATTTTTTCTTGCTAAGTGTTTTTTTTTTTTTTTACGATGAACTCATAATCCCAAAGTAATAAACTTTTAATAGGTTGAAATGAACTATTTTTAACACAAATGACACCACATTTAAATAGTGCCCGGTTAAAGGATGTTTCGATAGTTTTTATATATATCATATGTACATTTTTCTAATTATTATATTAGGGGACTATTGAGACCCAGAATAAAATTTATTTTCATTCATTTATAAAAATAAATAAATAAAATATTAAAGTACATATAAAGAAATTGAGATGTGTCAGCCAATTAAGAGTTGCAAATCCAGAACATATTAGAATCTATGGAAAAAACTCAGATTTTTTGTTCAAGTCACAAGAAAGCTGTATATTATGCAATCGATTTATCTACAACAGCCTACATCACATTCTCCTTCACTGCCCGGCACACAATGAAAATAGACGGCAATTTCTTCAAAACTTCATCTTAAAATCTTCCGACATCCAAAGTATCCATGCTATACTGAGTATCGATAGTGTAGATAAGTTACATAAAGTGTACTATTACATGATGTACTATTACAAGTGCTCAAATCTTTATCCTAGAACATTTTCTATTCAGTGTTTATTTTTATTTGATCTTCAAAGTTATATTTTGCTTATTTATTGTGTCTGTTATAGCACCAGTAACTGTTTATTCTTTAATCTGTAATTTATTTTTGAAAGTCAAATTATTTTGGTAAATTTTCACTATTATTTTATTTATTTTTAAATGATATGTATATAAAGTTCTAAAACCATAATATTGTAATTTATAGCCAAGCTAGGCTCTATTTGTATGGGGAAGCCCCAAAGACAAAATAAAATTTCTATTCTAAAAAAAAAAAAAAATAAAATAACAAGACATCCCAAATAGTTATTAGTATGTTAATTTAAAATAATTTCATAATGGGATCTCGCGGACTCTTGTCTCGAACCATTGCATTAGACCAAAATAATAATACCCCTTAATCCAGATTTTGTTAGTAGTTGTATAATTAAAAAAAAAAAAAAAAATTCTCCCGTAAATTCGGCGATTATTTACAAATGAATATGTACGAATAAACAGTGAGACACATGCCCAGATCCAGCTTAGGATTGTATGAAAGATGAGAAGAAGTCATTTCTTAATTAAAGAGCTCTCCGTTAAGTGGCCTTAAGTTGGGCTGAGGCTCTTCTCCAGCCATGTTTTCCTTCTCAGGGAGGTCACTGTTTTTTTTCTCAACTATCTTAGACATCTGTCGTAGGAGGTTTATCTCCCCTGATGGCTGTTCTGAGCGATCAACTCAAGTGTTGGTGTCGTATTTATGATCTGGGAGTGTTGAACATCTTTCAGCTAGACTAATTATCGTATTAAATAATAAAAGATAGTAGACATATTGTCAAGGGACTACGCAGGATAGTCGTTAGGGAAGGCAAGGTGGACTGAAAATTGCTATGAGGGCCAGTTTGGTCTATTATAAGTTATTATTATACATAATATAAATATTATAAGTTATTTTAATATTAGTTATTTTAATAATTTTTTTTTTCATATACCGCCTATAGGTATATTAAATTTAACGTTAAGTACGTGCTTAGAAGTAAAAAAATCTGTTGCGGGCAACACACGACTTTCACTTACCTCCATTTTTAAAATCAATGAAAAAATTTCCAAAAACAGTTAAAGATAAAAATACGTGAAACTATTAAGGAATTAATTAAATTGAATTTATATAGAAACATTTGTTTTATTAAAAAATCTATTATATTATTATCTAAAGTAATTAGTTATTTTTATGTTCATTTCATCACTCTCTATTAACTTTTAAAAGCTTGTGTATGAGATAATATTTTTTCTAAAATCTTTAGCTTTCCAACGGTATATCATACTCTTATGTTCAAAAACGAAAAGTTGCATTAAAAAAATATTTTTTCTGTTTTCTCCTTTAGTTGGGTATCGAATTTATTCAATTTATATATTTACCTGTTTTTCATCAGCGTATAACAAGATAATATAGTTATTATTGTTGAATCTACAAAATTAAAGGTACTTTAGGGAAAAGTAATAAATATCGGCATTTAAGCCCTGTCAGACCATTTTTATCCAAATAAAACCTACATGATATTAAAGCCCATTAAATTTTACATGGATATAGCGAGTTTAATCAAAATCGTCGAAACCGTTTTCGAGAAAATCGAAAAAAGGTGCAAAATGCATGGTATAAAGTGCCTCTTCTGGTAAGCTCATTTTAATGAAAAAAGTTTTGTTACGTCTCGGCGCATAGTTGTCTTAAATATGAAATTTCAGTTTCATAGGACTTACCGTTTCCGCCCGGGAGTTACCACACACACACACACACAGACCTTTTTGCGGGACTTGGTTATTTGGACTCAGAGACCCTAAAACGTGTATTTCCGTTGAAAACTGGAATTCGAAAATTTTCACGATCGCAATACTTCCCCTTACTATATATAGTAAGTGAAAGTAAAAATCTAATGCGCACGACACACGACTTTCACTCGTTGTTAAAAACCACCTACGGTATTAAAATCAATACAGTTAAAAATTATTTAATTTTTAACTGTATTGATTTTAATAAATTAATATTAATATCTTAATGAATTAATTAAATTGATTATTGATAGAAAGGTGTGTTTTATTATGTAATCTATTATATTATTATCTAAAAAAATCAGTTTTATACGTTATTACATTATTGTCTATTAACTTTTACAATTTTTTGTATAAGATAATATTTTTTCTAAAATCTTTAGCTTTTTAACGGTATTATAAGAATTACGGTTCTCATCCTCTTTTGTCTGCCAATTGATTTATTTAGCCGTTTCTTATAAATGCAGACAAGATGAAATGATTAATTTTTTCGAATCAACAACACTGAAGGGACTTCAGTGGAGAAAAAATAAACTATCGGCATTCAAGCTCTGTCAGACTATTCCAATCACAATGAAATCTACATCAGATTAAAGCCCATTGGATTTTACATCGATATAGCGAGTTTAACCAGTAAGTGGCTCGTTGGTTTGCCGATTTTGATGGAACAGTTGATGTAACTCAAGTATAGACCCTCTTAAAACATGAAATATCAGTTTTTTACAACTTATCGATTTTGGGATCGACTAACCACACACACACACAGATCTTTTTGACTTGGTTTTAAGGACTCAAGGGACCGACCCTATAGCGCTTATTTTCTTTGAAAACAGGAATTCGAAAATTTTCAAGATGGCAATACTTTCCCTTACTGTGTATTTAATATATAGGACAGTGAAAGTAAAAAGGCTTTTACTACGCCTTTACACTAATACTTAATTTTATTTTTTAATAACTTTTATTTGTTCTACGTTTTTAAGGCGAGGGAGCCTAAGAGCTACAATCGACTCATTATGCCTACGCAAATTATTGTTCTACAAGATTGATATAATAAGAATATATACCTAACCAAATGGAACCATTAACTTCTTGGTTAGTAAAATAATTCTCTTTATATACCTAACCAGAAAGAATTTAAAATTCCTTAAGCTACAGCAAATATTTTTAGTTTTTCGTTACCATATACAATTTTATATGTTTGATAAGATATATTAAGCTTCTAAATACCATACTTCAGTGTTACTAATTTCTGGAAATTTTATTTAGGAATAAAAGTTTTTTTTTTTTTTTTTTTCATAACCCCAATTTAGTAACATGTTTTGACAAAATAACTTTTGAATAATTCCCTTTTACTGTATCTAGATACCTACATTTTAAGGCTGTTTCTGTTAATAGGTAATGTTTTAAAATGCTATCACTGATTTGCTATTCCTCTTGGTGGTGGGGATCACTTCATTCTTGACACTTCTTGTCTTAAGCTAATCTTAATCTACCTTAGACACTATGTTGCCACCTCTGAGGAGCTGGTGGAACCTTAAGCCTACTAAAAACTGGATTTGAAAGCACTTCTAAAGAATTATAAAAATTATGTCTTCTTTTCCCAAGGAATTCTGTTATTTTAGGGATATTAAATAGCAAATGAAGTCTTTCTGCCTTTTCTTTTTCAAAGGTAGTTTTTCTTGCAATTTTCCTCAAAACGCCATTTTGGAATTGCTGTAGCTTCTTTCTTTAATTTTCTGAACCATGGGTTAGTAACGGTGCTCCGTATAATAGAGAAGGTCTGATCACAATTTTGTAAATTAGAAGTTTCAATCTGAAACTTAGATTCGGAGTTTGAAAGAGGTGGTTAAATTTGTAGGTTTTCTGTGTTACTTTTGATAATTTAGTAAGGATATGATTATTAAATTTTAGATGTCTGTCAAGTTTCATACCTAAATAGACGATATTTCTAGATATTTTCAATTGTGAATTTCCAATTTGAAATTTAGTCGGCAGTTTCTTCTTATTTTTTTGAAAAGAAAATATAATGCAGTCAGTTTTAGGTGGGTTTATCTGGATGTTTAAGATATTCAGCTAGAGACATTTTTAAATTTTTTTATCTTTTTTAGCTTTTTTTATTATCAATACCAATAATAAAAACGGGTAAATGTTTTAAATAAACGGAATAAAAGCCACATCAGGAGAAGCCATTTGTAAAATTCACACGACTTTTAAGATAATACAGACCGAGTTAAAAAGATTTAACTGCTACCAAGTGGACAAAGTTTTTTATCAATTTATTTTTTATAATTGCTAGATTTTAGCTACTTCGAAATATGAATTCGCGGTAACGGCTGTGACAACTAGGAAATTTTATGGCTGTTTGGGAGAAAAATAATAGATCCTTGTTCTCGAAAACCTTTTGTTTATTCTTTAACATCGTCTAGGATACTAGACCCCCAAAAACGAGTCAAATGAACAAGCAATTTAAGGGGATACGCAATGAGGAAGTGCGGGTACGCACTCGGTAAATATAAATTAAGTAATAATATCGTGATGGTTGGAATGGACGTATAAAGTGGTTGGCCTGGTTAACGGGCGGGTTCCTTAAAAGGTTATCCACGCTGAAACGAAGGATAACATCTGGGGGTTGTTGGGAAGATTCTGCCAAGGCTTACTTTTGCGATTGCGTTTTTAAGTCCATTGGAACTTAGTCACCGGACTATTGGTTCTGTAATATTTATAGATATTTGTAAGCAAACAGATTAGATGACACTTCATTGGTTTTAGGAATCCAGGTAGAATAGAAAGTAAAGTATGACGCGAACAATAAAGTAACATATCCTAAAACACCCCGTAATCTGTCAAGGAAATGCAGATGGTATGAGGTTACATAAATGGCAAAAGGTCGAAGGAAGTGGAGGTGATTGAATGACTTGGAATTGAAAAGGAAACCATCTTTGGCCAGGGGAGGAACTGCACTTTCACGTAATTTGTTCTTTTTGATTCATAGGAAATAAGTTTTATGAAACGACGGTCTATTTTAGATGTTTATTCCTTTGCCAGGAACACAATAAATCGATGAATACATTATATTTTCATATTTTTACAATTTTTAAATTTTTTAGATGTACAGGGATGGCTAGGGAAAGGTAGAAAAGGGAGAATCCCCCTCCAAAAATATAAAATTCTCCCAGGCTAGGAAAAATAATAGATCGTGTATAATTTACTGCTTTTCTCAGCCAGGGAGAATTTGAGATTGAAGGAGTATAGAATAACAAAATTTATTTAAACGTCCACGTACATATATACATTAGTACAATGATAAATTTATTTATTGGTATTGAAACCAATATAGCTCTTAAATGGTTGGTCTTAAGGACAAATTTTATATGACAAAAATATTCTCCACTAAAATTCTGACGTGGAAATTGTATTAAAAATTTTGATTCGTACAACACCAACGAAAACATAGAGTGTCAAAAAATCGCCCAAAACTAAGATAATGAAGGGAAAACGTGACTTCTTTCATTTAAAACAATATAGCTCTTAAACAGTAGATTCTAGGTCTAATTTCATGTACGAAAATAACTTGTAATCAATGCGAAGAACACAAATACAGATTATCTGACACAGAGTTTGTCAATAAAGTCCCAAAACATGTTTACAATATACAACCAACATCTATTTTCAATCGAATACTTACATTTAGACATCAATAAATCTAGGTATTCAAACCATTATAGCTCTTATACAGTAAGTCCGAGCTACAAATGATATGTAAAAAAAAATTATTAAATTAAATGATCTAGAAACTTTTTTTAAATTTATTATTCATTGAAATTTACCACAGTATTTCATAATAGAACAAGTAAATATCTTAATAGAAAAATTGCATGAAACAGACTTGTAGAGGAACAACTTATTGGTAGCACTCCAGTAACTATTCTAAACCAGAAAATCTCGAACCCATCTTCTTTTCAGCCGCATCGGAGGATTATCAGGAATAGAAGAGGAAGCTAGAATTGAAACTAGTGGGTTAGAGTGGGAGTGGAGTTTGTCATGGAAGGATTGATATCTGGTTCGGACCAAATCAGCTACAGAAGGAATATTAAGGTCTTTATGGATGAGCTTATTCGTGACGAAGTAAGAATCGTTGAGGATTTTACCAAGGATTTTAAGAGCTGGATACGAGAAGAATAGTAAAGCCCCAAATTTAATAGGCCTTATTATGCTCATGTAGATGAGACTTTTGTAGTTAAGTGGAAGGTTAGAGCGTCAGTTTAATAAGGGTTGAAGTAACCAAAAGCGACGAGCTATGTATGGAAGGTCAGTTGTAGCCAAGTTTTGTACAAGCTTGTTTCTGTGTTCATTTAGTTTATTGTGAAATGGTTTGTAAGTAAATCGAATGTGGTTTGTTTTGGTTGTAATACAAAGTCGGTATAAAGGGTATCTTTTGAAACATACGGAAGTGAGTTATTTGATAGTATTAAAACATTGGATTAAAAGGTTTGCATTTTTCGAAAGTGTGTCTTATTAGCTGGTCCGTAAATTTGACAATCGTAAGTCCATATAGGTTTTTAGTAAATGTGTTATTTAGAGTGTCTACGTAGTATCGAATATAATATTCGAAAGTTCAGAGTTTTACTTTTTTTCTTGACCTATAGATGAGGCCAATCTATTGTCAAAAATTAGTCCCAAGTACGTTTCTACGTTTCTATATTTTCTTGATCGTGCTAGAGGGTGGTTATCTACGTAAACTGGAAGGCAGGTTCCGCGTCTACGTGCAAATGTAATATGTAGTGACAGTTATTGTTGATTCTTAATTTCCATTCCTTCCTCTAGTTTTGTACATTTTCTAAGTGGTGTCGTAAAATCATACTGACCTGTATACAGATAAAACATAGATCTATATACATTGTTTATACTAGTTTCTTAATTTATCCAAGCAATGGGGTTCGTATATGGTTTATAGATGTAACGTTAACAATATCTGTGATGAAGAATACAGTTAACTAAACAGTTAACAGGGCCTTCCTCAAAAGCTCATGTCCCCATTAGTTGGTCCATATTAGTTGCTAATCGCCTTTGAGTTTCGTGGAGGTTTGGTCTAAAGGTTATTGGGTTTCTTGCACGGCCAGTGACCTGGGTACTATTGCTAGTGTAGACGTAAGGTGTCTATAATATACTGCCAGGTTTTTATTGAAAGGATTAATATTTTTGGATTAAATAAAAGTTTTTGACTTAAAAAATATATAAATATATATATATATATATATATATATATATATATATATATATTATTTATAAAACTACATTAGAGTACATCAAGTAAATGTGATAGAAATATAATAAACTGATATGAAATACATGTAAAGACACTACCCATTGGTAGCACTCTAAAATAAATAGGTCTCGGAGCCATCTTATTTTCAGACGCCTAAGAGGATTATCAGGAATAGAAGGGGGGGGGGGGGAGTGGGAGGGGAGGGGGAAGAAAGAATGGAAACCAGTGGATTAGAGTGGGAATGGAGATAGCTGGTTCGGGCTATATCGGTAACATATGGAACATTACGGTCTTTATGAATAAGTTTATGCGTGACTAAATAAGGACCATTGAGAATTTTACGAAGGAATTTGGATTGTAAGGATTGGATACGAGAGGAATTCGATGTTTTAGCAAACCCTCATAGCTCTACTCCGTAAGTTCTTGTCGTTTTAGTCTTATATGAGGATTCCAATTAGGAGCTTGTCAAGATGGAGTCCTAGGTATCGGATCTGTTCAACAGGAGCTAGTTGAGTGCGATTTAAGGATACTGTTTGACTTTTGAACTTAATTACAATTATTAGGATTGTTTTTTTCTGTTAATTGAGTACACGTATTATAGTTTTGTATTCTTTTAAATGGCATATGTAATATGTAGTATTTTATTTAGAAAATGCAGTAAAGTATTAATTCAATATTTGGAATATACTTATCTCGAAATTGAGTGACTGTGGCCAAGTTATACGTATGATATGTGTTTAGCATTCCTTGAACGTATGTGAAGTAACATAAAATGGCATTAAAATAAAATAAAATGAGGCTTTAATATTTCAAAACAATAAATCATGGATATATATTTTTATAATTAATTATAATTATAATTAAGAGGTATTGAGTTCACGAACGGACGGAAGGGCTTGATGAAGTATAGATGGTAAAGAAAGAAAAAAGTAATTTATAAACAAAATTTATTTTTATCATTTTCAAACATTAAGACATTGTCTTTTTTTTCATTCAAATCAATATAACTCCCAAACGATTGGTAATAGTGACAAATGTTATATTAAACAAAATATTCTTTACTGAATATCTGTCATGGAAACTGACGTCAACATTTTGATTCGAGCAACACCAACAGAGATAGAGTTCATTTCAACCATAGAACATTTCAAATGAGTTACAAAAAAGTGCCATAACTAGAAATATATAGGCAAAGCATGACTTTTTTATTATTTAAAAGAATATAGTTCCTAAAGCGATGGTTCTAGCGACAATTTATGTACGGAAATTACTTAAAATTTGCAATACGAGCAACACCTATACAGATTATTTGACACAGAGCTTATATAGCACACAGCTTATATGTCAAGTCAAGTATTATCGAGTGAGTAAAGCAGCAACACGTAATAAATGTAGAAAAACGTGATTTTTTCCATTCGTATAATTTAGCTCCTAAACAGTAGGTTCTAGCGACAAATTTTATATCGCCTTTTATGCCCAAGGTCGCGGGTTCAAAACTGCTAATGGCTCTAGGATTTTTAAATGGGAGTAAAAAAAAAACTTAGTAATGCCGCCCATACGGAGGAGAGGTAAAACGGTGGTTCCGAGCCTGTGTGATTTCAAGTATTCGTTAAAGATCCCTATCCTAATTAAACCTGGATTAATATTTAATTTATTTTAAAACTCGCACTGTAGCATCGTCCGATTACCCAAAGTACCAAAAAGTGACGTTAAATGAATAAACATTTATTAACAATTTTTTTTTTTATTAGGGCTTTTCAATCACAAGGGTCGTTTGCACCCTATTTTACAATTACTATTCATAACATAAAGTTCTAGTTTAAATTTTTGACTATGACATCCTCCCCTACAGAGTCCTTTAATGATATTCCGCTTGTCCCGGCAGAACAGATTCGCTATTTAGGACTCCAGCTTGACAAACGCCTTACATAGAATCCGCATACAAGACTGAAAATACTAGAAACTGCTCAACGTTTTCGGCTACTCCAACACTTACTAGACAGACGCTCTAACCATTCACTTAACTACAAAAGACTCATTTATATGACTATCATTAGGACTATCTGGACCTACGGAGTTGAGCTATGGGGCTCTAATAAACCACCCAATTCTTCCTGTATCCAATCCTTACAATCCAAAATCCTCAACGCTCCTTACTTTGTCATAAAGACCTCCATGTTCCATTTGTAGCTGATTTGCCCCGTACCAGGTATCATTTTTTCCATGACAAACTCCATTCGCACTCTAATCCACTAGTTTCAATCCTTCCTTCCTCTACAATGCCTGATAATCCACCGAGGCGTCTGAAGAGACCTTCTTGTTTAGATTGATTACTTGAGTGGTCAGTTTCTCAATAGGTTTCTCTTCACGTTTTTTATGTACACATCTTTACTTTTATTAATTAATTAATCAGCATATTTACTTGATTTATTATAATATACAGTTGTAAATTTCGTGTTCATTTCCAGACAAATGGTTTCGTCTTTCACTCTCGCAAGCATAACATTCTTACAAGCATTAACACATAAAGATAATGTGATAGGCAGTAAGTGGTACCCTACACGATATACACTTAGGCAGGGGCTTTTTTCCCATTAAATGTGGCGAGTATACCCAACTCTCAAACGAGTCAGCAATATTTCTTCCTTTCGCGTCAGCTGTATTATTCGATTTTGTCCAGCGAACATAGGGCTCTACTATCCGGAGCTTATTGTCCCTCATAGCCGTCCAGATCTGTTGCCATATCTGCCACAAATTTTCTTTTATAAGAGAGATCACTTCACTGCGTTGGACAGTGTTCATCAACTGGCCATCGGATTACCCGATTACTGTTAAGCTCTTTTAGCTAAATCTGCAGCTCATTATCTTTCAAACTGATATGGCTTGGCAACCACAACAGATGATTATACATCCCGCCATTTCCAATGATTTCATTGTTTCCATAGTTTCATTCACCGTATTTTAGGATTTATTGTTAGAAAAACTATTTAAAACATAGTGTGATTGCCTAAAAACATTGAATTATCGATGAAAGTGTCTAGGTAGGATAACGTCGAAAAAGCAACCTTCGTTTGAACAATTATCGTATCCTAGGCTTGAGGACTAGTCCTCAACTTTAGCTAGTCATAGTTGATCAAAGTTATTAACTCTCCATAATATATCAATATAAAGGAAAGTATCGAAGCTAATAGTATATAAGTGAATGAGAATAATGGTATCTACAAAAGTTGCACAATCGACCTACAGCATCCAAGTACAATATGTCGAGATATGATACATCTCCAGGCAATTGGTTGGATTATCAATAGCCTCCGAGTTATCTGGTGCCGAGCGATGGGAGTTCAAAGCGGCTCAGATAGCGGCTGATGATGAATGAACTGCGATCCATTGAGGAGACAGGTGTCTTCCTCCATCCATCTTGTCAGCTGTCTATGTCCCATTGCAGCAATAGTGGGAAAGCAAAATGTTGATTAGCCAATCCACCCTTAGGGTTGGTTGTACTTGTGAATAGCAATCGGTGTCTGGACGCCCTCGAGAAGTAGGGACATTCAAAGTTTATTATTTGCAGAGCTTTGCGACAATATCTGATGAAAAATGGTTAATAAAAGATCCTCATAACTCTAGACCGAGCTGCAGTCAAAAAGAAAATTTTGAAGTCCGATTTAATCAAACTTTCCCAAATCCATTATTTATTTATCAAGATAATTTTATTTTCTTTACACCTCAGTAATGTATATTTTTTGGTTTATTATTTTCAATAATAAACCTTTTTAAAAAAAAAAATCTGGTGCGGGTAACACACGACTTTCACTTACCTCCATTTTTAAAATCAATGAAAGAATTTCAAAAACAGTTAGAGATAAAAATACGTGAAACTATTAATGAATTAATTAAATTGAATTTATATAGAAACATGTGTTTTATTAAAAAATCTATTATATTATTATCTAAAACAATCAGTTAGTTTTATGTTCATTTCATCACTCTCTATTAACTTTTAAAAGCTTGTGTATGAGATAATATTTTTTCTAAAATCTTTAGCTTTTCAACGGTATATCATACATGTATATTACTCCTCTTATGTTCAATAACGAAAAATTGCACTAAATTTTTTTTTCTGTTTTCTCCTTTAGTTTAGTTCGGTATCGAATTTATTCAATTTATATATTTACCTGTTTTTCATCAGCGTTAACAAGATAATATAGTTATTTTTATTGAATATACAAAATTAAAGGTACTTTAGGGGAAGAAGATTTAAAATATCGGCATTTAAGCACTGTCAGACCATTTTAATCAGAATAAAATCTACATAATATTCAAACGCATTAACTTTTACATCGATGTAGCGAGTTTAATTAAAATCGTCGGAACCGTTTTCGAGAAAATCAAAAAAAGGTGCAAAATGCATGGTATAAAGTGCCTCTTCTGGTAAGGTCATTTTGATGAAAAAAGTTTTGTCACGTCTCGGTCGTATAGTTGTCTTAAATATGGAATTTCATTTTCATAGGACTTACCGGTTCCGCCCGGGAATTACCTTTTTGTGGGACTTGGTTATTTGGAGTCAGGGAACCCTAAAACGTGTATTTCCGTTGAAAACTGGAATTCGAAAATTTTCACGATCGCAATACTTCCCCTTACTAAATATAGTAAGTGAAAGTAAAAATTACTCATTTGGTTTGATAACTACCTAAATTTTATGTCCCAAGTTTCAAGACGGGTAGACGCCGAATAATGAATTAAAGAAAATATCCGTCGTGCCGTCTGCAGCTTTATTTCGAAATTTGGCACAAAAATACTAAAGCATCCAACGATCTACAAAATGAAATATACTGTAGAGGAAGACAATTTAAAATATCGGCATTTAAGCCCTATTCGACTATTTCAATCTGAATGAAACCTGCATAATATTAAAGCCCATTCCATTATACATCGACATAGCAAGTTTAATCAAAATCGTTACCACCGTTTGGAGATAATCATAAAAGGTGCTAAATGCATGATATAAATTTGCTCTTATGGTTAGCTTATTTTGATGAAAAAGTTGCTGTAACCTTTCGGACGTATAGGTGCCTTAAATATGAAATTTATGTTTCGTGCGACTTTTTGATTTCGAGATTTAGACTTACAACCCAGACCTTTCGGCCGGACTTCGTCATTTAGACTCAGGTGACCCTAAAAGGTGTATTTACAGTGGATACTCAGATTCGAAAATTTTCACGATCGCATTACTTTCTCTTGCTATATGTTTCATATACAGACAGGTAAGTGAAAGTAAAAAGTATATACATACAAATATGTCGTTGTAATAAACTAAAAGGGAAAAAATTAAAATAATTTTCCCTCAAGGTTTGGAACTGACTGGAGAGATATGAAAGAACCATAAATGAAAGTTATTGTTGTTATTAATTATTTCTGCTTATAGATCATTTAGCCGAAACTATGTTCAATAAAAACTAACAATGCATATAAAATCGATCACAGGAAGGGGTATATTAATCATCAGATTTATTAATAAAACAATTGCATTGAAAAAATATTTTTTCAGTTTTCTCCTTTAGTTAGATATCGAATTCGTTCAACTTATATATTTACATGTTTTTTATCAATGGTAATAAGATGATATGGTTATTTTATGGAATATACAAAATTAAAGGTACTTTAGAGGAAGACAATTTTAAATATCTGCATTTAAGCCCCGTCATTCTATTTCATTCAGAATGAAACCTACATGGCATTAAAGCTCATTAAATTTTGCATCGATATAGCGAGTTTAATCGAAATCGTTAGAGCCGTTTTTGAGAAAATCGTAAAAAGTGCTTAATGCGTGGGATAAAGTAGGACTTACGGTCAGCCGATTTTAGTGTAAAAGTTGCTGTAACATCTCGGGTGTACAGTATTAGTAGTCTTAAATATGAAATTTCACTTTAATAGAACTTTTCGTTTGCGCGCTGGACTGGAAAAAAGGTCCAAAATGCATTGTATAAAGTGCCTCTTCTGGTGAGCTCATTTTGATGAAAAAAGTTTTGTCACGTCTCGGGTTTTGTATAGTTGTCTTAAATATGAAATTTCAGTTTCATAGGACTTACCGTTTTCGCCCGGAAGTTACCACACACACACACACAGACCTTTTTGCGGGACTTGGTCATTTGGATTCAGGGGACCCTAATACGTATATTTCCGTTGAAAACTGGAATTACAAAATGTTCACGATCGCAATACTATCCCTTACTATATGTTTTATATATAGGTAAGTGAAAGTAAAAACAGCTTGTGCCTCTAAGCCTATGAAGGGTCTGTACAGAGATCCTTACTGTTACACGCTCTGTGATTAGGCCCTGATCACACTCAGCCAACAACTTATCTCCGATTTTTGGGTACCTACTTTATAGAGGTTGTGCTCTAGGAGGCCTTTCATACCTCAGGATCGCCTCATGGCTGAAATTAAAGAATAAAATAATATTCTGATACAGCCAGGATTCAAACCTAGAGCCCGGAGAACAATAGACTAGTGCTATGTCCACTATATCAAGGCAATAAAGCATTAAAAAATAATAAATCAAACCTACCGACTGTTGACGAAAACTGATTCTATTTAAGCTTTGCCTTTTTAGGGTTCTCTGATTTTGCTAACCGAATTCGATTAATTAGGATATTATCAAAGGAGTCAAATAAGTGCTACAAGAGTCGAAGAACCCTCTTTGAGACAAGTTGATTGACCCGCTTCAATCTTGTACTCGGTATTGTTGCCATGAATACAATAGATATTCTAGTTCTGATCAGCGTAGTTACTGCATGTAGTATTGGCTATAATGACAGCGTCTGATTCGCAAGCATCTCAGAACATCGGAAGGCTTGTGAATATATCTAAGATGAATCTTAAATCAATTATATTAAATAATTATAACATACTATCATACTGTTAAATAATTTATATAATAATAAATTTAAAAAAAAAACTATAAATAAAATAAGTAAATAAGACTGAAACCCCAGATAATCTTGGTTATTCCGAATTATTTACAATATATTTTAAATGACCTTGACAGAAATTGAATAATGCATGTTATATTGTATGTTTAAGAGGCAAGAAGGTTTTTTTTATTTTTTTTTTTATTTTTATTTTTTTTTTTTACAGATCAAAGCATGACAATATATCTTCCGGAAATCATCGAGTTTTTCATAAAAAAAGACAAATGGGAAACAAAAGAGGTTTCAGTCTAAATAATTGTTGTTAAAATGGTTTGCGTTTTTTAAAAGTTCTTTCACTTCTTTCTGTTGGAGGCAATGGCTTGGCAATTTGCTCTGAAATTTGAGAAGGTTCTACTTTGGAACTGGAATCATCATCAACATCTCCTTTTATATCTGCAGTAATTGTATCAGCTTCCAGATCTGTATGCCCATTCATCTTAATTGGAACATCATCGTCTGTCTTGATTTCTACCTCAGCTCCAACTTTACTGTCATTACTTTCTTCATCAATTTCTGTAATTAGCATTGATATAGAATGATACTTTAAGGTTGGACCAACAAAATGTTTTTTCACAACACGCTACTTTTTCTTTTCCAGTTCCATTTTTTGATACTTCTCAAGAAATTTCAAATTTTCCGCTTCTGTAATTTTAGCTTCTTCCAATGATTCTTCTTGAATTGGTTTCTAATTATCATAATGCCTGATTTTCCGACGCTTTCCTACAGTATTACATTATTTTAGTCTTTGAGCAGTTGCTGCAGATTTGACAGCAGTAGATTTTCGAATAGATTTCCGCTCTGAAGGAAGAATTGTTTTTGGAGTATCTGTTGATCTTCTTTGTCTTTTTTCTGGTCTGGCATCCTTCCTCCTTATAGGTTCTGCTTTTCTTTTTACTGACTTTGGATCCTTATAAGCTCTTGGTCAGAGACAACTTCATCATTTTCATCTATACTGAAATCGAAATCCTCAACATCTAATAGATAAAGTTAAAGAAGTTATTAAAAAACCTTTTCATAATTTAATGACTATTGACGTTTTAAAATATCATTGGGAACCTATCTAATTTCAATTTTGGTTATGTAGCACTATTATTGCTGAAATAATTAGAACAAATTGTAATATTATTGCATATAATTGTTTAATTTGAATATATTTATATATATATATATATATATATATATATAATATATATATATATATATTATATATAATTTTTTTTAATAATATCTCGACCCCTAACCTACAAATCACGATGTTTGCAACCATTCTCTGAGTCACAAACCCATAAGGTTTTTGTTCTTGTTCTTCTAATTTTTTTTTTTTTACTTTACATTTTTGGGTAGTTTTACACATGAAGCCTTGTTTCATAAACCAGTTTTTATAGAATTAAGTATAAAAGGTACAATTTGTCTGTAAAACCAGTTTTGTTTTGTTTAGTGATGCTTTTGTCGCCAGGAGACTGGTCTCCATACGAGTACGTCGGTTCCATCTGTCATCTCCCCTAAGCTACAAAAAAAAAACTTATTTGTTTAATGAATTTGTTTTAAATATATATAATAACCACAATTGAAACTAATAATTAAAAATCCTCATGATTAGAGGATACCTTAATTTATGAAGAAATAGAATTCTAAACCTTGAAAAAATTTAATGTAATTAAGAAACTAAAACGATGGAAAAAAAAACTGCTATATTATTCAATTAATTTTTCGAATTAAAAAAAAAAAAAAAAAAAAAAAAAATATATATATATATATATATATATATATATATATATATATATATATATATTTAATCGTTAAATGATTTTTTTATATAATTTTTTTTTTATAGTTATCACAGAACCTTGATACCTAAATTTATCTCCATGTTCAACTTAAAAATCTTTCAAGCTAAATAAGATATTCTAAACTAAAAATCATATTTACTATCCAATTTAAATATTATGTACTTAAATTCCATATTATTATTTATTTCCCTTTAAGCTAACCTTAATTTTGTTTTTAAAATAAAAAATCACTATATCTGACCGTTAGTGGCAATACAGATTGGTTAAATATGTGTAATATTAGGCTTACCGAACCCGAAGGTTCGATGCCGATACCACAAAACTCCGCCTGCACAGACTCGTCCAATGTTCACCGGCCCAAGCCCTCTAGGCCAGCCTTAACGCAATCCTCCCATCGAAGTTTCGGCCTACATTTCGGACGCCTACCAATATAAATATGTATAAATATGGCTAAATTTTCTTTTAATTAACATGAATAAAGAAATACTCAGACAAGATTTAAAATGATCTATCGAAAATTTGGAAAACTTTACTATCAACATCAGTGATATGATTTTATCGAAAATAAATGTTTCATTGAGATTCGGTTTTTTATTTATTGAAGTCTTTCCTTTTTTTTTTAAATTTAAATATTTTAAAAAGTAATTATGTATGTATGTATTGCGAGCACCGTATTTTTAAAATGATTATATGAGCGTCAAAACGGATAACGAATTCTAGCCATGCCACCGTTTTAGAACTGAGGGCCAGGCCCCCGATTTCGAGAACCAGATCAAAATATACCAGATCGATAAAAAATAATGTGACAAATACTATTCGCTAAGTGATATTAATTGCCCCACTTTTCAAAAGCATTTTAAAAAATGACTCGACGTTTCTCGCGTTCTCCCTACAGCGAGCATTCATTTTGCCCTGGCCAAGGACCCAGTTATAGAACATAGTGAAAGATGGTTCACCTTCACTCCTTCTGTAAACAAGTGTGGTTAACCTTTATCTCGTATTCAATTTTCAACGCTTTGTGTTTATGTCAACTTGTATGAACAGGTTACGGGAGAACGAACCGAAAAAAAAGTGTATAATTTTGCGGAGAAAGTACACTTTTTTCGCTAACCGTGAGATTACCATTAGAAATTAATAACTTACTTATTATTTTTTTTTCATAAAAGTTTCACTATCCTTTCGGTAAACCCATTAAAAATAGCAAACGCGTTATTAAAGTGTGAACAGAAAAACTATATAAGTATGTCATTAAAAATTGTATTTCTTCTATTATGTGTAAAAATCATGTTTGTTAATTAAAGTCTACCAAACACAATGGTATTTTCGGTTCTCATAATTCCCAATCAGGATAAAGGTCCTTTTTATATAAATAAAGATTTTCAATTAGCGTTAATTAACAATTAAAAATAATTTAAATTAAATAAATATTTCATTAACCGAATTGTATCAAAACATACAGCTATTTTCAATTTAAAAAAATCGGTGCTATCAACAAACGACTTTTAGTTACATTAAAAATGAAGTTACGAAAAAGAATTATGTTGTATCGATGGAAACATTTATTAGCGCTTTTTACTATACATACCAACCATTCCTGCCTATACTTTCACGGTTAAAACACCTTATTTCTAAAATATTTAGCTTTATAACCTTTTTTTTTATTTATATATTTTTATTTTCTATTTCTACCTCGCCTTTGAGGGCTATACGGGTGTTTCTCGGGCCAGGAAGTGAGGGCTAGATAACCCACCCCTCCCCTCCCCACCCCGTGACCGAGATGCGAACTCGAAATCTATTGGTTTCAAGTTTTTAGTCATCCGTAGCTAGGCAACACGCGCTAACATACTCAGCAACCCCACCTGTTAGCTTCCTAACCGTATACTATACATTTATATTCGTATTCTTATGATTGGAACATTTGTTTGTTTATTTAACGTCACTTAATGCTACTGTGGTTAATCGGACGATGTGTTCCATGAGTTCTAAATTTTGCCTATCCAGGCTTAATTAGTATAGGGATCTTTAACGAGTATCTGACATCGCACAGGCTCGGGACCACCTTTTTACTTCCCCTCCGAAGAACGGCATAACTAAGGATTTTTTACTCCCATAAAAAATTCCTAGGACCACCTGCTGGTTTGAACCCGTGACCTTTGGCATAGAAGGTTGTTATGCTAGCCAGGGTGGCAGGTGATCCCATGATTGGAACATTTTTCTTTAGTTAACAATCAAAAGCTTTCATATTGTACCATTACCCGTTTTTATCAACGGTAACAACATCAAAAGGTAAATTTTTTAGAATTTACCAAATTAATGGTACTTATGAAGAATTAAATTTAAAAAATCTTTTTTAAAAAACGTTTAAAACCTTTCTTTTTTTTTTTTTTTTTCTTTTTTTTTTTTTTTTTTTTTTTTTTACCCTCTGGTTTTATTTTCGAACAAAATACAAATACAAATGTAATATGTATAGCTGTCAGATTTGTCCTTCTGTTACCCGGAGGTATTCTAAAGAGGATTGCTATTTGCGCTGGATGCACTAGTAATCTTTCAAGGGCTTCTTCTAAGCCTTTATTTATCCATTGTTAAAAAGTCTCATAATCTTAAAACCTTTCAGAATATTTCAATCAAAATAAACTACATTTTACATCGATATAGCGAGTTTAACACAAAATGTTAGGACCGTTTTTTGAAAAAAAAATCGTAAACATACTTTTTTGTAGAATTTGGAAATTTGTAATCAGGGGATTCTAAAACGTGTATTTCCGACAAAAACTCGATTTCGAAAACATTATGAAGGTAAATGTTACAGAAACAACTCATTATACGAAAATACTTATTAAATATCCATTAATGTATATTATAATGAGTATTATTTTATCATGGGTGGTTTCCGTATTTACCTTCATTATGTTAAAATTAGGTCAATTCTCGTATTATGGACACAATGTATTATAAGGACAAATATATCTCGATACCTATAAGACCTACAGACGTCTTTCCCACTTATATTAAAGCTTATGAGATGCTTTTTAATTTTTATTACTATGAGTACTTTGGTAAAATTTGCAGTTTCTATGATATCGGGCTGAACACTGTTAAAAGTCGATCAATTACTCTGTTTAAGACACAATGTATTATATGGATAAAGATATGTTGGCATCTATAAGACCTACAGACATTTATCAGCTTTCAAATTGAAGCTTATTCATTTTCCATTAATGTATATTATAATGATGAAGAGACAATGGTTGACTGAGTGTATATATGAGAGAAGTTAGCTCAGGGCGCAGTCAATATATCACACAATTGAGCGTAAACTTAATTTATAAAAAATAAATTATGTTAAGTCAATAAATTAAGTTTACGCTTAGGTAATTGTGTGTTATATTGACTGCACCCTGAACCAACTTCTCTCGTATATTATAATGAGTAGTTTCGTATGATGAGGGGTTATTGTAAAATTTACCTTCATATTGTTAAAATTAGATAAATTCCTTTATTTAGGACCCAATGTACTACATGGACAAAGATATCTAGGTACCTCTAAGATTTACAGCCGCCTGTCATATCTCATATTAAAGCTTATTAGACGCTTGTTACTTTTTTTTATTATGATTAGTTTGGTAAAATTGGCAGTTTCCATGATATTGTGCTGAACACTGTTAAAAGTGGGTTAATTCCTCTGCTTAATAAGAAACAAAGTCTTATATAGATAACTCGGTACCTATAAGACCTACAAACGTCTATCAGCTCTCGAATCGAAGCTTATTTAATGTCCATTAATTTATTTTATAATGATTATTTTCGAACAATGCTTGGTTTCTGTAATATTTACCTTTATAATCTTAAAATGAGGTCAATTCCTGATTTTGGATGTATCTTGTATATGAGAAATAATTAACAATAAACCCTAAATGAAAACTATAATTGTTTGCTGATTTAACTACCATGCGCAAATAATAATCAATTTAAATCATTAAGTTCAATAGTCAGAGTTTATTAAGAAGATGATTGGTATGGAAAGTACGAAAATAAAAGGACAGAGCCAGAACTATATGACCTGTTTCGTTATCACTTCGAGGACATCATGGACCATGACTTAATTAAACTCCCGCGTAGTTAACGAAGATACCGTCCTTCCGAAGTGTATTAAACTATTATAAGTTTAATTATAGAATCAAATTATGTCCATGATGTTAATATAACATTATTAGTTCGTAAACTGACATTTAAAAATATTTTCGCACTCCGATAACATATTAATGGATTTTTTTTTTTTTTTAGATAAATTAAAATTTGTTTCTAAATTTAAAATAATAATAGTGATATTTAATGGAGATTAAAGTAGCAACACATCTGTATAATATACCGTTCAAAATCGAACAATGTTTGAAAAATGACATGCGACAAATGAAGTGGTAAAAGCTAATAGAGTTACCAAAAATACCATTCATTTTAATGTAAAATAAAAACGGCTCTAATGATTTTGATTAAACTCGGTATATGAATTTAAAATTTAATGGGCTTTAATATAATGTATATTTCATTCTGATTGAAATAGTCTGATAGGGCTTAAATGCCGATATTTTAAATTTACTTCTTCTAAAGTACGTTTAATTTTGTAGAAAAAAAAATAGGCACATTATTTAGTTGACTGATCAATGACTGACGAATTGATAAATAAAAACTAAATATGGGAGTTGAGCGAATTTGATAAAAGACTAAAGAAGACAAGGGCAGACATAAAAAAAAAAAAAAAATGTAGTTTTTGCGTTTTTTTAACACAAAAATAGTAATGTAGATGTATTAAGTTGGATAGCTAAAGATTTTAGAAAAAGTATGATCTAATATACGGAATAGTAAAAGTTAATGATGAGTAATGAAAAGCCGATAAAACTAATTAATTGTTGTTGATAAAAGTATAATATATTTTTTAATAAAACAAGTGTTTCTATTGAAATTGAATTTAATAATTTAAAGGGAAATTCATGTTGACCGTGCTGCAACCTGGCGGCTTGCAATGAAACAGAGCGCCCCGATTTTGTTTTTGAACATAAGAACAGTAATATAGACGTATAATACACCGTTGGAAGGGGAAAGACTTCAGAAAATATATTATTTTATATACAAGCTTGTAAAATTGATTAAAGTGTAATAAAAAGCCGATAAAACTAACTGATTGTTTCGATAGTAATATAATAGATATTTTAATAAAACATATTTTTTTTTTATAGAAATTCAATTTAATTATTTTTTTTAAAGTTTCACTCATTTTTACCTCTAACTGTATTTGAAAATTCTTTAATTGATTTTAAAAACGGAGATAAGTGAAAGTCGTGTGTTGCACCAGATTTTTTATATTGTATTCATAATAAATTGATAAACGTGTTTTTGTAAAAACATTAATCTAAGTATTTCAGGTTTCTGTTTTATTTCGATTACCCCTCCTCCAACTTCAAATTTCCGAAACGCCATGAGGTATTTTCAGACAAGGATCCTTAGGAAGTCCTTGGATGGCAGGATGTGCAGTGCAGACACACCTTCGGTCCAGCTGATCCAGTTCAATAGTTATTGATCTCTTGAATCGTAGGTGTGTTAGCCATCTATTGTTATTGCTTCTCAATGCTTTACAATACACGGGGATATTGATAGAGATTTCGGTCCCCGTCGTTTGAATCACGAAGTAGTAGGCCCTGTCTAATAATTGTCAGTCAAAGTTTTATATGTCTATATTCTCTAAAAAAGAAGGGAAAAAAATGGGAATTTTAGTGACTTATTTACAAAATTTCGGTATTATTTAATCAAAGAAAGCGTGGAATGGGCTAAATGTTTCCACTCTATACAGTGGCAGATATAATTAGTTGACCATCAAAAGTTACAGGAAGAAATTATTATTATTATTTGATTTTCCATTGGATTATTTATCATTTTAGCTAACTGCTTATTACCAGCATTATAAACAGTTATACCTTAATATAGTTATTTGTGAATAATAAACCATTGTGCAATAGTTGCAGCGTTTATTTGTACAATTGTAAAAATAAAAAAAATAAAAAAGCATAATTAATTGCTTTACTGAGCTCATAACAATATCAAAATTCTATGCTTGATTTAATGAAAATACCAAGGAAGTCTAAAATTCATAATAGAATATCACTGTCTGAAATAATGTAAACATATAAAAAATATTTTTTTATTATTTATATTTATTTATTGGAATTTACAACTGTATAACAAGTAATACAACAAGTAAATTTGAATGAAACATAAAAAGGCATGAAACACATGTAGAGAAGCTTCCCAACGGAAGCACTCTAAAAAACATTCTAAACTAGAAGGTCCCGGGGCCATCTCCTTCTCGGAAGATTGTCAGGAATTGAAGAGGAAGAAAGGATTGAAACGAAAGGATTAGGGTGGGAATAGAGTTTGTCATGGAAGGATTAATACCTTGTACGGGCCAAATCAGCAACATATTGGACATTAAAGTCTTTATGAATGAGTTTTTTGGTGACAAAGTAAGGAGCATTGAGGATTTTACGAAGGATTTTGGACTGAAGGGATTGGATACGAGAAGAATTCGATGGTTTAGTAGAGACCCAGAGCTCAACTCTTTAAGTCCATATCGGTCTAATGATAGTCATGTAGATGAGTCTTTTGTAGTTAAGTGGAAGATTAGAATGTTTGTCTAGCAAGTGTTGAAGCAGTCGAAAACGTCGTGCAGCTTCTTGATTCCAAGTGAGGGGTTTGTCAAGGTGCAGTCCTAGATATCGGATATGTTCAACCGGGACAAGAGGAGTATTATTGAAGGAGACAGTAGATCAGGAACTCATAGGTTTACGACGAAAGTCAAAGGTAATTTGGTTGGATTTGTTGGAATTTACTTTAATTCTCCAGTTCTGACACCATACTTCAAGGTCTCTGAGGTGGGATTGGAGAGTTTGAGAGGCAATAGTTGGATCAGTATTGACTGATAACACACAAGTGTCATCAGCATAGGTAGAAGGGAAGGTATTAGGATGGGTTGGGATATCATCTGTATAAACTGTGTAAAGGATGGGTACTAGGATACTACCTTGAGGGACACCAGCAGACTGACTAACAATGGACGAAAATGAATTATTATAATTGATTTTGAAGGATCTGATAAAAATTTAATATTTAAATACTGTATGGGAACCTTAAGGGAGCGGCGTGGTCTAGTGGATAGAACACTAGTCTGCTGTGCTCCGGGTCCTGGTTCGAATCCTGGCTGTGCCAGAAATATTATTTATTCTGTTAATTCAGACGGGGGGGCGACCCTAGGGTATGAAGACCCTCCTGGGGTAGACCCAGCCTTTATAAAGTGGGTACCCAAATTAATTGAGGAAAAACCTGGCGGCTGAGCGTGATTAAGGCCTAATCACCTCATTGCACTGCCGTTGGCCTAGAAACAGTACGAATCTCTATATGTACTGAGCCCAAGACCCTTCATGGGTTGTAGTGGTACAGGTTTTTTTTTTATGGGAACCTTAGCAACCTTATTGATATGCCATCGGTGCCTGAGATGACTGGCAAGGGTTCCTTAATATACGTTTAGTAAAGATTACGTTAAATGTCACACTGACTTCATTAATCAACGTGTCTTAGCAAAAGTCAGGTTAAAAAATAATTCAGCGAATTTCAAGTATTTGGCAATAGACCGATGCAATTTTCCGTGGGAACAGCCCAATCAAAGCGATGATTTTAGCAACGACGCAGTTTCAGAGAATTCGAAACATTATGAAACTCAAGTCGTATGCAGCAGGCTAAAAGTCATAACGATTACATGACTAAAGCAATCAAGGAGACGTGTCTGACACCAAGATATTATAAAAATAGATTTTTGTGTTGACCGATTTAATGTTCTATTCGCTGTCGAAATTCCTAGCTACGGTCAATGATTAATTATATATAAATCTCATCACTCAATTGACTAAAACCTCGCCTGTGGGAACAGTAGGATCAGATTGAGTTATTAATCAAATGTTTCGCAAGATACATCCTCGGGTCTTCATCATGCAGGCCTGTTACTTCAGAACAGTAGTTGATCTTGCATCAAATTGGTTAATAATTTGAATTAATAGTTTATATATTTATTTATAGTTTACAATAAATATTGCTTGTAAAGCTTCTCGCTTTACAAGGAAAAGATCTGTTGCGCGCAACACACGACTTTCACTTACTCCTGACTTGAAAAAAAATTCAAGGAATTAAGTACATTGAAGTTGGATAGAAAAATGTTTTATTTAATAATCTATTTTATTATTGTCTACAAGAACCAGTTAGTTTCGTCTGCTTTTAATCACTCTCCATTACCTTCTAAAACATTTTGTATAGGATAATATATTTTTCTAAAATCGTTTGCTTTCCAACGGTATATTATTCATTTATATTCAAAAACACAAAAATTGCATACTAAAATATTTTTTCTCTTTTATCTTTTAGTTGGATATCGAATTCGTTTAACTCACATATTTACCCGTTTTTTATCAATGTTATTATTTTTTTGTATACAATATTAAAGGTACATTAGTGGAAGAAAATTTAAAATATCGGCATTTGAGCCCTGTCAGACTATTTTAATTAGAATGAAACCAAAATGATATTAAAGCTTGTTAAATTTTACATTGATTTAGTAACTGTAATCGAAAGCCTTTTTTGAGAAAATTGTAAAAAGATGCAATATTCATCGTATTAAATAGCTCTTCTGGTTACATGATTTTGATGAAGTGAAAGTAATAAAGAAAAGAATTTTGATTGTGATTTTTTATTATAATTATAATGTACATTCGTAACTGTGTTGCAGCGCATCTAATAATTGTGATTTCTTAAACTTAGTCATGATCTTCTAAATCAGGTTCATAAACACTTTATTGATCATCCGAATATTTTCTTTTCAATTTTCTTGGAGGTAAGGCTAGTAACAGGGTAACTTTTATGTTATTATGATTCGAAATATACCATGAACATAAAAATTAGGATTGAATCGTTTGTATGTTTGAACAGACCACCAATGTCCTGCTCCGTATGTTCAGAAAGGTCTAAGTAGAGTTGAATAGATTAGGCGGTTGTTGTAAATTTAGTGATAGATGATTTGTATTTTTTTGAGCATACACTTTTCTGTAGAGAAGAGGCTTGATTTAGTGGCATTCATTTGAATTCTCCATTTTCTAAACTAATTTTCAAGTCATAGATGTGATTTTGTAAGAAAACAAGCTAATGTAGAATCTGTAATGGAAGAAAGAAAAGCTAAAAACAAAATAACAGCATATAGAATTAAACGAATATCTTATATATCGTCACATTTCTTTGTTTTTCTTCTCCCGGTTATATTTAAATCTTTCCACTTTTGTTATTAATAATGTACCCTCATTTTAAATTTGAGTTTGCTCTTTAATATAATAATAATGTTTTTTAAAAAAGGTTTAGCATTAACCAATATTTTGTTTAATTTATATTAAACTCGTCATATCGATGTAAAATTTAATGGACTTCAATATCATGCAGGTTTTATTCTAACTATTTTACATACATACATACATAAATATATGTATGTATGTATATGTATATATAATATACCGTTGGAAAGCTGAAGATTTTATAAAAAATGTTATCTTATATAAAGTTGTGGATGGTATTGTAAAACTGTGGCGCCCTCACTTAGCTTCCGCTGGCTCTCACCAGTGGTGCGGCTGAGAGGGAGGCGCTGGGATCCTTTGGGCTCTGCTTGTCCTTCCACAAGTGGGGGGGACAAGCCCCGTCCGGGGTTCCCTAGCTGATTGTAAATATTGTACATACCTATGAATGTGAAATGTTTTGTTTTTTGTTTATTTATTTGTTGACTTCATTTATTTGTATTTATTTTATCTACAAATTTCGTTATTGTATACGTTTATTTAGTTTGGTTTCATTTTATGTAATTTGACATTCCTTTTGTTTATATTGTAAATATTGTATGAATGGGATCCTTTAGCAATATTATTATTGTCCATTGTGACAAACTGTAATACATACGAAAAAAAATGGTATTGTAAAAGGACGAATAGGGCATAAACTTAAGTAATTATTACACTTAACAATTCTTAATTCAAGTATGACAATTAATAATTATTTAAATATCTTTCAACTCTGACTTTATTTAATCATTGTTAAATTGTTTTAAGCAACTGAGGTAGGAGAAAGTTGTTCGTGGCCCACACCACAATTTTTTTAGTTCACGTATGTATACGTGGTTTATAAAGTTTTTTTTTTTTATTAATCACAATCCAGAAAGTATCCAATATTAAGAAGATTTGGGTATTGGAATAGGTGCACAACCTCTTGGTTATTAGCACCGAATATATTGATATTAACAGTTGTAGTGTTTTTTAAAACGTTTAAAAGAAAACAGCAAACACAAATTTTTATTTATCTATTCTTTAAATATTAATTTATTCCATTTTTCTTTGTTCTTTTCTCTTTTTTCCTATTTTATTTGTTATTTATTTACTTTTTCCTTATAGTTCCTGGAGCAGATGACATTTTTTGACGAACCTCAGTAGTGAACTAATTGTTTCACTAGAGTCCTTCAAGCTCTCACTCAGCGATGTTGGAAGATTAAGTTTATCTATTAGGGCAGTTCTAAATTATATGTTAAATTGTGAGAGATATACTCTACACAAGTCACACATTGGTTCGGGCTGCCTGAGGATGAGATGGACATGTGTGTGTCTGCTATGTCTGATACGAACTCTCGTTAAATCAGTTTCCTCGCGGCGATCACTTCACAATGATGTCTTCCAGGGAGAAGGGGATTATTAATTAGTGGATGATCAGTGCAAAAATTATGAAGGCTTTTGATGACAGAAAGGATATCAATGCACAGAATGAACTTCGAATTATTAGGTGACATAATAAATTCGAGTGCTTTTGATATAGCTATAAGTTCCGCAGTATATATGCAACTTATTAATATTTACACAATAATTTTTTTTTTTATTTTCAACAACAATTTTTATTGAGTAAAATTACAATCTTGGACATTAATAGTAGTGCTGAATGATATCATACATACTACATTCATACAATATTTACGCAGTATAAAACACAATATTAAAGTTAAATATTAAGACACATCCAAGCATCTTCAACCTACTTATCCATCTTATTTAAGCTCAAACATTTTTACGTAATATTCGATAATGATAATCCTCTTCAATTTTTTTCCCATCATAAATAATAATTGAAATATGCCCTGTTACTTATCTTTTAGTGAATTATTGTTCACATTACTCAAATAGTCCTTTTAGTAAAGTACATATAATGGATAAACAAGCAGCCGAGTATAATAGAGACGTATTAAAGCTAATTGCAGTGGCTGATGAAGATACATTGTGCCATCATTGCACTAAGTTTATCTCTGTGGAGGGAAAGCTGGCAAAGAGAGCGTGACGGGCAGCAAGCCTTCGAAAAATAATTGGCTACCTCGCTCTGCGATGACACACGCTCATGCTCCGTGTAGCATCAGACACACACATACGATTTCCTGGCCAACCTAAAAATATTTTTTTCTAACTTAAAATATCGCCTGGAGTCTCAAACTAAAAATGGTTAACCTTTTTTGAATCGCAAAACAACCCAAAAAAGTTAGATAAAAATCGATGAAAGACACAATGTGCAATCCCTAATTTTTTTACAGTGGCGCGACAGGCCGGGTGTGTGTGTGTGTGTGGTAACTCCCGGGCGGAAATGGTAAGTCCTATGAAACTGAAATTACATATTTAAGACAACTATACGCCCGAGACGTGAAAAAAACCATTTTTCATCAAAATGAGCTTACCAGAAGAGGCACTTTATACCATGCATTTTGCACCTTTTTTCGATTTTCTCGAAACGGTTCCGACGATTTTGATTAAACTCGCTATATCGATGTAAAATTTAATAGGCTTTAATATCATGTAGGTTTTATTCTGATTAAAATGGTCTGACAGGGCTTAAATGCCGATATTTTAAATTGTCTTCCTCTAAAGTACCTTTAATTTTGTAGATTCAATAAAAATAACTATATTATTTTGTCAACGCTGGTGAAAAACAAGTAAATATATAAATTGAATAAATTCGATACCCAACTAAAGGAGAAAACAGAAAATATATTTTTTTAATGCAATTTTTCGTTTTTGAACATGAGAGCAGTAATATACATGTATGATATACCGTTGAAAAGCTTAAGATTTTAGAAAAAATATTATCTCATACACAAGCTTTTAAAGTTAATAGAGAGTAATGAAATGAACATAAAACTAACTGATTATTTTAGGTAATAATATAATAGATTTTTTAATAAAACACATGTGTTTGTGTCTCACATGTGTCTATAGAAATTCAATTTAATTATTTCCTTAATAGTTTCACGTATATTACGTTCCCCAATTTAATCCCTAATTTAATCTCAATAAAATCAATTATATTGTTTAAAATCATTAAACTATTTAAGTTGATTAAATTAATATATATGATGTCATGAATCGTAAGTGAAGCACGTTTAACTTTATCTGCTCACCCATACTTCTGCAATGTCCATCAACTCATGAATGCACATACTGTATGTAGATTAAGACAATTACAATAAATTAATAGTGGAAATTATCCATACAATACTAATACTAAAACCATGCATTCAGAATCCACAATAACTCTTATTAATGAATGTATTACCGCGATTAGTAAGCAATTGTTTATCAAATAATTATGATATATTACAGTATAACAAATATAAATTAACCTATAAAAAAATTGTAAATTATACCAGAAATTTAACTTGACTGTAAGTCCATAAAATAATTTAACATATATTATGTTTTACGCATTACTAACATTTTACGTGGCTTAAACCTTCCTTATGTTATCCAATCCCGGTATCCGTTTTACATCTTGGATCTCATTAAATTCAAATCCTCCGTTCGTTCCCGTAACACATTAACTATATAAAAAAAAAAAAAAAAAAAAATTATCATATCTTGATAGCATTGATAAAAAACGAAGAAAACAACAAGTTGGACGAATTTGATAACCAATTAAAGGAGAAGAGAGTATTTTTTTTTAACTTAATGTTTAGAGAAAAATATATCATCTTATATATAAAGTTGCGAAAGGAATTGTAAAGTGACGAGTAGTACATACACTTAGGTGATTAATTTGTTTAATTTGTTATATTATTCAATTAAAAATACTGAATATAATTATTTAAAACTTTACCACTCAAACTTCATTTAATAACTATTTTTCTATCATTATTTATTTTTTAAAAGATAATTCGTATACTTTGAAGTAATAATTTAATTTCAGCACGTTATTGTGTCATATTAAATCATATTCTTAAATACATGCATACATTTTTTAAAAAAGTCATTAAAAATATCCTTGAAAATGAGTAACTCAAAGATTTTCGTTAAGTTTTATATGATCTGTAATGTTTTTTACTTACAGACACACTTGGGCACACCCATCCTGAAAAAATTGGCAGTAAAGTTTGATATTGACCTAATCACAGCCGTTGGCCTAACTATTACCCACAGGAATAAAACATTTCATAATTACTTTTTTGTCCGCTCTGCAGCCCTCTGGAATATTAACTCAAATTCCCACCTACTCAAATTCGCCATGCTTTTTACGTTGTTTTTTTTTTCATTTTAATCCTACTTTTTCCAACAGCTTCTGGCATCTTGAACAATCGAAAACCAAATATGAAATGAACCAGTACAGTGGTGAAATTATCTGAATCCAATAGTTCACGGTTAATGATTTTTATAAGATAAAAATTCACATCAGGTCAAGCAATAGTTATCTGCAAATGAAATATTTTTACTCGATTTGTTCGATAAATATTAGGCCGTTTTACAAAAGAAAATCTTTCTTGGATATATTTTTTTAAAACAATTTATTTAATCCAGTCATCGTGACGTTTCAGCCTCTAGGGCCATTATCAAGCTTCTGTAATCAATTAAAGTTTCATTGCATTTATACATTTTCAACAATTCAATTAACAACACATAATAAATTATTTTTAATAATTATGTCACCTACCATGCATATCTATCTTAATTATCTTTTCATTTCACCGCTTTTCAGCAGCGTCGTCATAATTTTTTTTAAATATCATTTTTCAAAAAAACCTGTATTCAAAAATATCATATTATTTTTCATCATCAATTGAAAAAGGGATCTATTTATTCAAAAAAGAAAAGAAACATTTTTTCCAACTTACTTAACAGTTTTCGGCCGCCTTTTAGGTGTTCTCGTGCGCGACTGAACTTGGGATGGGGATGCCAAAGGATCTATATATTTACTCTGTCGATAGTACTTGCATAAAAGGTGTTTAGATATTTTATAAGATTAAAAATTCACATCAGGTTAAGCAATAGTTATCCGCAAACAAAATATTTTTACTGTGATTTTAGTGGTTACAACATCCCAACGAAGAACTTCCTTAAACCTCAAACTTGGAGTGAATAATGTTATGATGTTTATTTACTGCGACTCCGCTAATAATAAGTTAAACAATTCATTCTAATTGGCTTCCATTTATATTGCAAACAGTGCCTTTTAAGAAGCATCACATTGTCTTCAACTAAAAGACTGTTGTTCCGAGGGTCATCGACCTAAGAGGGAAAATTTAAAAATGCTGGCGCTATTTTTGTCATAATTATCCGTTAGATGAGTCAGTAATACTGCTAATTGTTGAATAAAGTTTAGTAAAATTTGAATTTATATTTATTTATTTTTTTATGATTGAAGAGATAATAGATAGCAACGCAATAACTTAGAAATCTCAGATGATTAAATATTAAGCATAAGTAATTTTAATCTATCTGTCTATCTATCTCTCTCTCTCTCTCTCTCTCTCTCTCTCTATATATATATATATATATATATATATATATATATATATATATATATATATAAGCTGAAATTATCGAGTTGTTTATGTTTAAAATTTTATTTCTGCACAAAATTTCGTTTATGAGATATGTATTTCAACATTAAGAAATAATAATTAAAAGTTCCAATCCAATCAATTATTATTATTATTTATGATTCATATGTTAAGCTCTCGAACCACTATATTTATTTTATATTTCTAGAAGCTAACGGAGCACATCTCAAAATGAAATATAATTTATTTTTTTATATATCTATAAGTTTTTTTTGGAGAAGTTAGTCGAGGGTGCAGTCAAATTAACACACGATTAAGTAGAAACTTAATTTAATAGAGTCGATGTTTCAGCCTAAATTTTAAGCTTTCTTCAGGGCGATTGTAGGAGTGAGAGCCCATCAGTCATTGTTGGGCTCACACTCCTTCAGTCGCCATGAAAAGCCCTAAAAGTTAGGTCGTAACGTCGGCACTATTAAATGAAGTTTATACTTTTTTTTATTTTGTTCAATGTATTTTTTTTAAGTTCAGAGGCATTATAAATTTATTGTAATTTTAAACATTTATATTTTTAATATGCTTTTAAAATATTTTATTCCATTTTTTTATTTTTATTCTACATTATTATTGGAATTTGTCTCTTGAGTTTTTTTATTTGTTTATGTTGATCTTTTAATTATTTTATTTATAGTTATTTTACTCCAAGGATCTAAATTAAATATTTTATTTATTTTAATATGAATACGAAGGAACTTTTCCAAGAATAAATAAAGAATTATTATTATCATTTTAGAAATCTTAGTATTTTTTGTAATTTATCTTAATGAATTTAATTCAAATGTAAGGGTGAAGTTTTATTTCCATCAATTTTTAGCAATTTTACTTATTTATGTAGCAACAAGATAATATAAAAAACTTAATTGATCCACTGATAACAAAGTTATTTAGGTAAATAAATTTTACAATAACAACAAAAAATGAAAAAAATCGCGCATTAAAGCTAGTAAATTAATAATTGTTAGGCTATACACTTTATTTAGGGTGCTTATCATGACGATATGGCCGGTTGTTCGAAATAACCACATTACTAAAAATAAAGCTAAAATTGAATTTAATTATAACTATATTATTATATATTTTGTCCCAAATTGTATTTATTCTGATCCTGCTCTACTTAAACGTAGAAAGCACCATTAACGGACTGACATATAAAGTAATGACCATTACAGGGCATCTATTGCATTCATTTCTGCTACTTTCAAACATGACTTTATAAATATACTTTCGTGACATTGTAACATATGTAATTTACCAAAACAGACTCTCACTTTTTAAAATAAACGTCTCCTTAACTTTTCTGTTTTACAATAAGAAAATTTCATACTCGAAAAACTTCTACGCTTTCTGATTTTCTCTTATAAGATCGCTTCCCTCTTTGTCTAGGATTCTAGTACGTCTTTCACACGCAATTTTTTTTTTAAATTTAAGGCTTTTCATTATTTTACTTTGGGTTCAGCGAATCAGAATTATATATATATTATATATATATATATATATATATATATATATATATATATATATATATAGAGAGAGAGAGAGAGAGAGAGAGAGAAAGAGAGAGAGAGAATGCTTTAATAACAGGGTAATTTTCTTCTAGTATGAAATGGAATTTTATTCACGTCAAAAAAAAACTGAATTATTTTTTTACGATAATCCGCTATCTGAAAGTGTGACTTTGTACTATAATTTTTAAAAACCTATTTAATATTTTATATTTAAAATTATATTAATATTAGTTGGCCAATAAATAAGTACAGCAAATTAGTCTGTGTGTGTATATGGTGTCTAGCTGGAAAACAATAATTGCATATTTAAAACGGTTATAATGTTGCAGCAACTTTTTCATCAAAATCGCCCAACCAGAAGAGCCACTTAATACTATGCATTTCACAAATTTCTCAATTTAATGTGATTTAATATCGTACAGGTTTATTCCCATGAAATGCGCTCACCAGATATTTTCTTTGTTACTAAGTTACTTTCTAAAAACATTTTCCCAAGGATTTTGTCCCTTATGGAGCCCACCCAATCAGGATGTGAAGGACTGTCAGATTGTGAAGAGGGTCAGTGATGGAACGATAACACTGGTCAGACCCAATCATAACGCTCTGTATAAAGAAATATACAAATTCATGCATTGCATGTTATTAAAGCGTTTTTAATACTATTATACACATCGCATATAGTATAAAATGTATACCTCTTTTTATCAATCAAAATAGTCTCCATTACTTGAATTATATTATTACCAACGTATTGGCAGCCTTTCCATACGCTCTAAATAGAATTTTAAATTTTTAAAATGTATATATTTTTTATTATTATTTATTGAGATTTACAACTGTATTCGATAACACATCAAGTAAATAATTAGGTGTCAGATAAAATACATGGAGGGAAAATGCCCATTGGCAGCACTCCACTTGCTAATCTAAACTAAGTGTCACGTAGAAGGTCATTTTCTTTTCAGACGCCTCGGAGGATTGTCAGAAATGAAAGAGGGACTAGTGTGTTAGAATGGGAGTGCAGTTTTTCGTGGAAGAATTGATACCTGGTTCGGGCCAAATCAGCAACATATGGGATATTGAGGTCTTTATGGATAAGTTTATTCGTAACAAAGTAAGAAGCATTGACGATTTTTCGAAGGATTTTGGATTGTAAGGATTGAATACGGGGCGAATTTGATGGTTTAGTAGAGCCCCAAAGCTCAACGCCGTAAGTCCAGGTATATAGGCCTTATGATGGTAATATACAATAGATGAGCCTTTTGAGGATTAGTGGAAGGTTGAGCGGCTGTCTAATAAGTGTTGAGGAAAGCGAAAGTAGGCAATTTCTTGTCGTTTTAGTATTGTGTGCGGATTCCATGTAAGACGTTTGTCAAGTAGGAGTCCTAGGTAAGGAATCTGTTCAACAGGGACAAGCGGAATATTATTAAAGGACGCTGTAGGGCAGGATGTAATAGGTTTACCACAAAGGGTAAAGGTAATTTGGTGGGATTTGTTGGAATTGATTTCAATTCTCCAATTCTGACACTATACCTCAAGGTCTCTGATGTGGGATTGAAGAGTTTGAGAGGCAATAGTAGGATCTTTATTGACTAATAACACACAAGTGTCATCAGCATAGGTAGAAATTAAAATATATAAATTCAGAAAAACATTTTCTAGGCCTCTTAGACTCCGCTTTGTATATTCAAAAAGTGGTCTAAGTGTCTAAAAAAATGGTAATCAGTTAGCAAGAGGTCTGGAGAGTTGGGTGGGTGTGGTAGAAATGAATAGTTGTTGTTAAGGCACACATTTTGTAAAAGATATTTTGATGGACGTTTCCAAACTTGTTAAGGGGGTCATCGGCGGTCGATTAAGTTACATAGAGTTTCATTGAGAGTTCTCGAACAATTTTTCTAGCATTCATCTCAACGCAAAAGATCGCGGAACATCATGTTCAAGGTAAAAAAATATTTTCACTTACTTTTTTGTCTTCCAAACTTTTTTTCTCTCTCTCTCAAAAAAAAAAAAAAAAAAAAAAGTTTTCCTCTCAAAATCTTTTAAACCATCGTCAAAAGGTTCATTCACTAATATTGGCCTCCCAATACGTTGATTTGAACTCGTAATATAAACTTATACGAAACTCACATTTTGACTAACAGTAAAGAATGACTGTTTTCAAGTATTTTCTCTTGGAAAATAAGTGTTAACATCCATACTAATGAATAACCCAGCAAACGTCAACAGTTTATTATGTTGAGGGGTATTAAAAGAAAACCTTAAAATCCTACTTTATTTGCCGGAAAAACCCAATATTTATTTTATCAAAAGCTTAGATAGGAATAAACAAATTTTCTATAAAAGTATCATATACACATCCTTAGGATGAACACGGAGACAGAGATATTAGAGGTATTAATCATTATCTGTATATATATATAACGCAAGACCTGTAGCAGGTAAAATGTAAAGCAAATTGTCAAGTCAAGGCCTTCAACATTCTTTAAATCAGTGCTCAAGTATTGCAGAGTCCACGAGCTAACAACTAGGTCATTTTCAAAAATAGATTCTTTAAAGATCATTTAAACAATTTACTCTCGTTTCTATTAGGGACTTTCACTTAAATATATTTTTAACAATTTTTAAAACACTAAAACCCTGAAGAATGGTCCCTCCATTTTGCAATGGATAAATAAAGGCTTAGAAGAAGCCCTTGAAAGATTACTAGTGCATCCAGCGCATATAGCAATCCTCTTTAGAATACCTCCGGGTAACAGAAGGACAAATCTGACAGCTATACATATTATATTTGTATTTGTTTTTGTTCGAAAATAAAACCAGAGGGTAAGAAAAAAAAAAAAAAAAAAAAAAAAAAAAAAAAAAAAAAAAAAAAAAAAAAAAAAAAAAAAAACTAAAAGCCTCTGAAGAATGGTCCTTCCCAATTTTTGTTTTTGTATAAATGATGGCATATAAGCCCCCAAAATGTAAAAAGTACATGCAGAGCACCTAGAAATATTTTTGTGTAAATAAAAATGTACCTTCGGGTAACAAAATATCAAATATCCTGTAATATGTGTATATATTGTATTATTAAATAATAATAAAACCTGAGAGTGAGAAAAAAAATAACCCGAAAGGTCACCTCCTATAATAATATATATTACAGAATCTTAAAGTCCTATTTAAAATAAATAAATGGAGTCCGTATTATAGACGTTCTTAATATGTTCCAATGATCTATAATTATTATATTGATAAATATGATTAATTTACCATTGTAAAAACAGCTGGGGTAAAAGAAATAATAATAATTCGCGTAGAATAAATAAATCTACGGTTATCAGTAAGCTAGGTTGGAAATATGGTTGATTAAAATCTTCAAATGTAAATAAATACCTTTTTTGTTTCAAAGAACTTTTTTCTATATCTTGAAAATACGATATTTAAATTATTAAAAATTAAAATTAAATTTATAGTTTAATTTAATCTTATTTTGTAAATATTTTGTTATGTTTGAAGAACCATATCCTTTCAATAATCATTCTGAATATCAAGAATTAAATTTTTAAAATCATTCTGATCTTAAATGTACTAAAGGACTAAATATAGTACACACCAATATAAGAGGCTATAGAGCAAATCATGAAGAATTTTGGGTGCTGTGAGAGGCATTAGGTAATCCTTTCAATGTAATTGTAATGACTGAGACTGGTGTTGACGCTAACATGTTAATTTAGTGGAAGGATACAATTGCTACAGAAGTAAACAGGTTATCAATAGGTCTGATGGAGTACTTGTTTTTGTTCGAAACGATCTGGGGTTAGTGACGGAACTAGACACTACTATCGATGGGGCTACTACAGTTCACCTCACTGTAAAATTCAAAAACAATTCAGGAATTTATTCTCTGCTGGCGATATATCGTAGTCCGTCGAGGTCTGAAATACAGTTTCTTCACTCATTGTCCAAATTCATTGAAAACAGTTGCAGCCACTATGATTCAATTATAATTGGAGACATGAATCTTAATATATTGCCTAACATAGAGTATACAGCTACTCAAAACATGTATCATAATATATTGGGGGAGGGTGGTTACGATTCTTATATTAATACTATTACAAGACCGTCATCCACGTCAGGATCATGTATTGATAATATATTTGTCAAAGGGAAAAATTTACCTTGTGAATCGGGTGTTATTCAATCATCTATAACAGATCATTACCCAATTTTTTGTAATATTGACATCAACGTAGCAATGAAACAAAAAAAGACCCCGAAGATGTGTAAAATTAATCATGAAAAGTTAAAACTTATTTTAAGTTCGGAAAAATGGGAGAAGGTGTATCTAACCAGGGATGTAGATATTGCGGTGGCGGAGTTCTACTCGGTTCTTCAGGCTACTTTGCAATCAGCGACTGAATATCAGTACAAAACAAGATCTAAATTCACACCATTAAAAACTTGGATTACTCCTGGTCTTGTGGCATGTATGCGGAAAAGAGATAAGCTAAATAAAACACTAAAAAAACTACCATTCAATAGCAAACTAAAAGAGTATTATACAAAGTATAGGAATAACTTAAAAAGTGTCATTAGGAAAGCTAGAGAAGATTATTACAGTGAAATAATTATGCTCATTCCCCAGTAAAATTTTGGCAAGTTATCAATCAACTATCGGGTAGACCAGCAAAAAAATCATTTTACCTATCCGACTTTACAGATAATCCGGGAGATGAAAAAAAATTTGCTTGATAAATTCAATGAGTATTTTGTGAATGTTGGTCCAACCCTTGCTGGAAAATTTGGAAAACCAACTCAAATGGGCTGTTCTGTTTATAGTTCGTTAGCAGAAAGATGGTGTGTGTTTAGGGAATTCACAGAAGGAGATATTAGGCTTAAAGTTGGTGAGCTATGGAGTCGTTTGGCACCTGGTCCGGATAATATCAGTGCAGAAATACTAAAACAAAACATAGATCATATTGCTGAACCGCTAACTCATATAATTAATTTAAGTCTTAGCAATGGGATTTTTCCAAAACATTTTAAAACCGCTAAAGTAGTCCCGATTTACAAAAGCGGGAAAAAAAATGAGTTTGGTAATTACCGTCCTATATCAAAGATAAATGTGTTGTCTAAATTATTAGAAAAGTTAGTTAAGCAAGAGCTAGCCCATTTTTTGTTTAAAAACAACTTTAACAGTCCTAAACAGTATGGCTTTAGCCGAGGCAGGGGAACGGAGGATGCTATATTGGACTTAACTTCTTATATTTGCAGTGCTCTGGATTGTGGGGACCATGTTTTGGGAGTCTTTTTGGATTTGGCGATTGACAGCATATACAGAACTATATTGCTAGAAAAAATTAGGAAATTAGGCATTAGTGGAAAGTTACTGAAATGGTTTAATAGCTACTTACAGAACAGAATGCAGTATGTATCAGTTGAAGGCAAAAACAGTGTGGAATTGCCCATTGATTATGGCGTTATTCAGGGAAGTACATTGGGACCATTGCTGTTTTTATTGTACATTAATGATGTTAGTTCTTTGGAGCCAACCTTTGGTAGAATAATTCTCTTCGCTGATGATACAGCTGTATTGTATAGAGGAACATCTTGAACTGAAGTATATGAGTTGGCGAATTCTCATTTGCAATCGATTGCTAACTGGTTCCATGGTAATTTACTTACTAAAAATAAAAAAAAAAAACTAAATTAATCCCCTTTTCTATATATCACGATGATCCAAAGTGTGAGCTGAAAATCCACATGTGAAGTGCTTGCAGCTCTTCTTGTAATTGCCCTGTTGTTCAGAAAGTTCAATATCTTGGAATTGTTCTTGATTACCGATTAAGATGGAATGCGCATATCTAATGTCACTGCTCAGCTAAGGAAACATTTTTATGTATTCCATAAGTTTAGAGGAATTTTATTAATCAATAAATTAAGATTAATTTACTTTGCATACATTCAGTCGCTGATTCAATATTGTATGTTGATTTGGGGGGATTCTTTTGCTACACATCTTTTTCACCTTGAGACTGTGCAGAGAAAGATTATTAAGGTAATTTTGGGTATCAATAAAGGACCCCCATCAATTAATACATTCTCGGACCTTAATGTAATGTCTGCAAAAAAAAAATTATACATGGTCTCAATTATGAAGAAGCTGTATTTTAGACGGGAAGATTGACCATGGTCAAGGCTGAAACGTAGGCATGTGAAAAAATAAAATTACCGTTTTTCTCCAAGACTGAAAAATTACTTCAGCTTAGTTGAGCCAAGACCAAAACATACCTGGACGACACACCAGAATTGTTATTCCATTGCTACTGTGTACAACAATATTCCTCCAAATTTTCAATTTTCTCACAAACATCCTCCAAAGTATTCAAATTATTACTACAATGTTAAAATGTGGGCAAAATCCCTCAGTGAAGAGAAAATTGCTGAATTATTGAATCCAAATTACTCATCACTATAGACGTGTCGTCAAGGCCAGCCTGCGTCACTCATTCTGATATTTATCCTGAATGCAAGTATATGTATTCTGTTTTGACTTTTGATTTTGTCAATTTCTTACTGTGTACTATGTTATGTATCTTTATATTGCTTATCATGTAATTCAATCTTGTATTTACTTGCCTTAATTTTATATCTTGAATATATGAATTTGTATTCCTTATTGCTTTTGGTTTAGGCAATTACAGTATATTTCTGTGTACTGTTTAACTGTTTCTTATAATTGTTTTTTTGTATTAATTAGGGATTATGTAATTCAATTTTATATTTGCATGCCTTAATTTTATATCTTGTATATATGTATATGTATTCATTCCTTACAGCTTTTAAGCTTAGTCAATTACTGCTTCATACTGTGTCACTTTTTCTTTATAATTGTATTTTATATTCCTTATGTATTATATTGTTTTTGCTGTGTAGTGTGTTACTGTTTCTTTATAATTGTATTTTACATTTCTTATGTATTATATAATTTTTTTTGCTGTATAGTGTGTTACTGTTTCTTTATAAAATTGTGTTATATTAATTAAGTATTGTATTGTATCATATTGTATACTGTTACTTTTTGTTATTGTCTTTTATTGAATTGCCGCAGGTGAACGCCTTTCTCACACACGGGCTCGCCTTAGTGGGATAGTGACTTCTACTTGCACTGTAATATGTCTGTATTTGATTCGAATAAAGAAGTTTAAAAAAAAAAAAAAAATACACAAATTACAATGGCTGTAGGTCATCAACAAAAATCTCACAAAAGTTTTCTATATATTTTTTAAACATTCATTTAAAAAACAATTGACAGGTGTTTCAAATTAAATAAAAACCAAAACCTGTTTAAGATCGATTTAATTCAATTTGTCGGAGTGTCAGTGGATGTGTGCGAACCAAAGTTTGAGAGTTTGAATTTCAATGGACATTTTCCATTTTTTTCAAACATACAATTAAAGGGTATTCACTCACAGACTTGACAGTAGGTACGGTCAGCCAGCTAACTGGTGGCCCAAAAATAATTGTAGGCGACCTTGAAAATTGCAGTATGTAATTATAATAATAATATAGGCTTACCGAACCCGAAGGTTCGATGCCGATACCACCAAATTCCGTCTACACAGACTCGTCCAATGTTTACCGTTCAAGCCTAAGCCCCCAAGATCAGCCTCCCATCAACGCTTCGGCCTGCCTTTCGGACGCCTACCAGTCGGTTTAGCGAATACCAACTTTCTCGGAATCAGTTCCTCACCGAGCCCTACAACTTTACTCGCCTATTTGGGTCCCCGTGATGCTATCAACTCAATTATATTCACAGGATACAAGTTCCACAATTCCACGTTGTGCAACCTTCTAAAAGTATGTAATTGTAGTACACTAAATCCCGCGGCCAAAAGAATATTGAAAAAAAAACAAGATTTAAATTTATCAATCGTATTGAATTCTTTTATGAAGAAAACATTATCATGTTCAGTTCATAATTAGAGCGAACTAATAAGTAAGAGGAGCATTTAATTACAGAATAACTTAGTGTGAGAACATCTTTCATCATAAAAAAAAAAAATTATGTATATATATATAGAAACACCCACACACACACACACATATATATACACGCTTTTAATAGTTACAATGAAATAATACACACACAATACTCACGAGATATCTTCCACCACTCGATACACCAAATTTGTACTCAATGCTTAGATTGAAAGTATTCTATTATTTTGATTTAGGATAACTATTATTAATTAACTTGCTAAGTTATAAAATAATAATGTGAAAGTAGACTTATTCATAATTCATGTAAAATTATATGTGCACAGTTGGCTTTGACACTTTGGCGTAAATGTCTGTCAGAAAGTGAAATGCATTCAATTAAGTAAATATTAAATTTACAAACAATTACTAATAAATCATAAAATTTCGCAATTCATTTCTCCTTTCTACGACCGCTCACTTAATCAAGCACTAATACCAATTTTTCATAACTTGATATATTCAAATCGCATTAGTGAAAAAGAAAAAAACTACATAAGATGACAGAATACGAAAGAAAGGCAATTACAGGGAGATATGCCCGTCACCTGCAGGACAAAGGCATTACTGACAATCACGTAGGCAGGGCGATTACATCAGTGTGGACAAACAATGACATATTAACAACAATGAAACGACTGAAGAAAGCGACATCTTTGTTGTTAACCGCCTAGTTTCTCTTTTTTCCGCTAGATACTGCAAAAAAATCTAGTTCTTGTTGAAAAGCAATTATTGAGATTCGGTATAGCTTCGAAACATTTTAAAGAACTTAATGATATAAATGCATATGAATATGATTGTTTTGATTCCTGTTACTGTAATTTAATTAATTCGAAAATTGGAAAAAATACGGATCAATATTGAAATATAGAGGTTGGCTTCAGCATAGTGGTTAGCATAACAGTGTCCTATGCACAAGGTCCTTAGCTATGACGTCCTTCGGAGTGGACGTTACTCATATCATATGAGATAAGAGATATATGAGTATAAGAGATATGATAAGTTTTGATGAAAAATTTTACTTTTATTTTTTTGGGGGGTGGGAGAGAAGGCGTGAAAGAGAAAACACGACTCCCTCTTACACATATCCTGATCCTGATTCTCCACCCGTAGTTATACAAAAAAAAAAAATAAAATAAAATTTAATTTTTTATTATACAAGCTCAACCATTGTGGCATATTAACGGATGCCGAAATATTGATACGGCCGTGGTATAGAAAATTTCGTGGCCTGCTAACGACCATTGTGCAGAAGATTGAAGGAAGGGCAGAGCCGGCGTACGGTACCTCATGCAAACACGTCCGTGAAACAAGCGGGAGCTGGTGGCCATTGTGTTGAGACATTGGACCTCCACGCTACATCAGTCTTCTCCAACTGTTCCTCTCAGCCGTCTCTCCCTCGTAATTTGTCTATCTTTTATATTGAAATATCATGCTAATCTTCATAACTTTAAAGAGACATAATTGATCGTATAATAAATCATCGCGGACACCATAAATAGGCTATATCGTCCTTCATTTGGTTGGAGCATATTCCTAAATTCAAAATTGGATGCGTTGCTCAGTGACCTGATTAACGAAATGAAGATAAAAATGTATTCACATTAAGTTCATATATGTATGAATAGTAATTCTATCAAATTTTAACTTTTAACCTAAATAAAAATAATGTTGTGGATATTTGAAAACATTGATTAGAACAAGAAAGGCATTAGATAAAGACTAGTTTAGTACACATGATAGTTGCAAGTGAACAAGAAAAATTAATATGTGATAGTGAAAAGTTAAAATTTGATAGAATTACTATTCATACATATATGAACTTAATGTGAATAAATTATAATATTAAATGACCTATATTGAGATAAAATATGGAAATAAATGTAAGTATATATATAATATTAAACATAATGTAAATAGTTTAAATGATAAATTGTTTCTAATTTTTAGATAATATGTTCTTAATGTGTATATAATTAGTTATAATATTTATTCAATTATATTTTAGATAATATTGAACATCTGAAGATGAGGCATGGGATACCTCGAAACGTAATAAGATTTATTATTGACATGTTTTGATAAATAAATACATATAAGCAAAATTAGAAGAGATTGTTCCAATTGATATAATCATATCCTAAATTACTCTTCTATAATAGTAATTGATATAAAAGAAGATAAAAATGATTTCTAGTTCGCGTCTCACTGCAGCGGGGCTTTTAACTCGGCGAAAAAACCGACCCTCTACCCCTGGAAAGCGAAAAAAAAAAACGTATAGCCTATAAAGGCGAGGTAAGGGTCGGAAAAAAAACGTTATTTTTTTTTACTTTCTATTACCCTTATATATTTTTTAAACTTTTCTAACAACTTTTGGCATCCCAAATAGACGCACATAAAATGGGAATTTGCAACTTAATGGTCTTAATTTCAATGCGAGATATAATTATCTATTTTGTCTAAACCCTGTGGAATAATTTGTTGTTGTTTTTTTCCTCAACCCTAGTAGCTTTTAGGGGATCTATTTTTTTTTTTTTTTTTTTTTGTAAAATAAAATGAATTTTATTGGTTTCTCGGCCAGACATATATATTAATATGTACTGTACAGAATTGTTATTCTTAAGGGACATAATCCCAGAATACAGTTTTATTATTAGTATAATTCTATGAAATAATAAGTAAGAGAGTAATATTAAGAATATATTTTTCGCACCCGAATGTTCAACGGCAATATACATTTTGAAGTACCTTCAGTCCAAATAAGTACAAACATGAAATTACACAGTTCAGGTTGCTATAAGGCCTAGGATGTTACACCAACTTTTTCTCTGAAATCAGCGATCTTGAAATGGCATTTTTAGATATATCTTTTTTTTTTTTTTTTTTTTTTTATTCGTATATATTACAATTTGTCATAATAGACAATAATAATAGTGCTACAGGATCTCATTCATACAATATTTACAATATAAACAAAAGGAAAGTCAAATTACATAAAATAAAATCAAAATAAATAAACGTATACAATAACAAAACTTATAGACAAAATAAATACAAATAAATGAAGTTAACAAATAAATAAACAAAACATGTCACATTCATACCTATGTACAATATTTACAATCAGCTCGGGAACCCCAGACGGGACTTGTCCCCCCACTTGTGGAAGGACAAGCAGAGTCTAAAGGGTCCCAGCGCCTCCCTCTCAGCCGCATCACTGGTGAGAGCCAGCGGAAGCTAAGTGAGGGCGCCACAGCCACAATCACACCGCACATGAGAGGAGAATCTGACCAGTGTCAGAACTCCAGAATAGATTTTTACAATATGTCTCGGGGCCACTGCCGTTTCAACCTTCTAGGAGGGTTGTATGGATGAGTGGAGCTGGATAGGGATTGTGCTAGAGGATTAGGATGATGAATGAGGTTCTGGTGGAATTTGGAAAATTTAGATGGAATCAGGTCTGAAATAAATGGAACATTAAGGTCGTGGTGTAAGGTATAGTTGGAGACATAATAAGGAGCATTTACTATTGTTCGGAGGATTTTGGATTGAAAGGATTGAATGCGTTTGATGTTAGAACGTTTAGCTGTCCCCCACAGTTCAAGTCCGTAGGTCCAGATTGGCTTCAGTATTGTCTTGTAAAGTAATAATTTGTTGTCAACTGTAAGCTTAGATTTTCTGTTTAGTAGTCTGTATAACTGTCCGAATCGTCTGTTAAGTTCTTTTCGTTTAAGTCTTGTATGTGGGTTCCATGTCAATCTTTTGTCTAGTAGTAAGCCAAGATACCGGACTGTGTCTGAGGAAGGAAGCGGTATGGAATTGAAATGAACCATTGGACAGGATTTGCGTCGAAGGGTGAAGGTGACGTGGGTGCATTTGCTTTCATTAACCTTAATACGCCAAGCATTACACCATTCCTCGATAAGACAAAGGTGTCTTTGCAGGATTAAGGATGCTATTTCAGGATCGGAATTGGATGATAGGATGGCGGTGTCATCTGCAAATGTTGCCAGAAAGGTGTCAGGATGATTAGGAATATCAGCAGTGTAAAGGATGTAGAGGACGGGTCCCAAGACGCTGCCTTGAGGAACACCGGCCTCAATGGGATAAAAGTTAGAAAATTCTACACCACAGCGAACTCGGAAAGAGCGGTTTGAGAGATAGGATCGTAGAATGAGGTATAGAGACTGGGGTAAATGCATTTTAAGCTTGAAGAGTAATCCGGTGTGCCATACCCGGTCAAAAGCTTGCGCTATGTCCAGAAACGCACCAGAACAATACTCTTTGCATTCAAGGGCTGAGGAAATATGGTCTACAACTCGGAGTCCTTGTTGAACAGTGGAATGATGAGCACGGAAACCAAACTGATGGGAAGGAAGATTTTGTGATTCTAATATAGGCAGGATTCGTTTTAGAAGGAGTTTTTCAAAGACTTTTGAGAGGATGGGGAGTAGACTAATAGGTCTGTAGGATGAAGTGTTGCTGGAAGGTTTATCTGGTTTTAGGAAGAGAATGATTGTGGAATGTTTCCACAAGAGAGGAAAATAGGTGGTGCGTAGGATGCAGTTGTAGATATAGGTAAGGAATATAATAGCTTTCTGCGGAAGTTGACGGAGGATCTGGGGAGTAAGGAGATCATGTCCAGGAGATTTACGGAGGGTCAGTTTCTGGAGAAGATATTTAACCTCAGAGGGATTAATAGCTGTAGGAGGTAGTGAAAGAGGTATTGGTGACAATAGGAAGTCTTGTACTTCTGCGGTATGATTGCTTTGGGATTCCGGGTGAGGAGTGAATACTTTGGAGAGGTGTGTGGCGAATTCCTCGGCTTTATCTTCATCAGACGCAGCCCAGGAATCATCACCACGCCGGAGAGGATGGGAAACTTGATGGGGTTTTAAAATCTTCTTGGTGACATTCCACAGGGAATTATCACTAGCTGACAGAGAGGAGAGGTAGGAATTAAAGGACTGGGAACGGAAGGTCGCCAACTCCTGCTTCAATTGTCTACAATAGAAGTTATAGGAGCGGCGATCTGTTGGGTGTCGGGTGCGCTGCCATAATGATCTGGCACGGCGCTTTGCATGGATTAGGTCTGCAAGGTGTTGAGGCAAATGGTTTTGGTGAGGAGTTATATTGGAGTGCTTGGGATAGGAGGCAGTCCAGACAGCTTGCTGAATGGCGGTGGTGAAGGAGTAGACGGAATCCTCAAGGTCTTCTGGGGTTTTGAGGGTCGCTCTGAGGTTAATATTATCGGTCAGGATTTGGCGAAATAGGTTCCAGTTGACAGGGCCTCGGATAAATGACAGTGGGATAGGTTTTGGAATTGGAGTGAGAGATACTTTTAGGATCAGTGGACTATGGTCTGAGGATAGTTCATCAAGTCGAGCTACAGATAAGTTGAGGGAGCCTAATCCGCTGTGAATGAAGAAGTCAAGGATGTCAGGATTACGGTTGGGATCGGTTGGCCAGTAGGTAGGGGAATCAGGAGGTAGGAGATTGAAATGACGGGAGTTGAGTACAGACAGCAAATTTCGTCCACGAGAATTCGTGGTTCTCGAACCCCACTGTTGATGCTTGGCATTTAAGTCTGCACCCAGAATGAAATGATTTCCTAAGGAATTTAGAAAGGATACAAATTCGGTGTTGGAAATGGAATGTTTGGGAGGGCAATATGCTGATGTAAGGGTTACCTGAAAGGAAAAAGTTTTGATTACTATGGCTGTGGCTTGTAGGAAATCATAGGTAGGAAGTGGGAGTAAGTGATGAGAGAGGGTCTGGTGCACAATGACAGCAGTACCGGCATGGGCTTTGCCGTCTGGGTGGTCCGTACGGTATGTTACGTATTGAGGTATTTTGAAGAACTGTTTAGTGGTTGGTCTAGTTTCAGTAATAAGTGCTACGTCAACGTTTTTGTCTTGCAATAAAGCTGTAAGTTCGTCAGTATGATTTCTAACACCATTCGCATTCCATAGGAGAATGGATAAGGAGTTAGGTGAAGTCATTTAAGGATTTTTTAAGGAAGGGATTAAGTTTGATACAAGATTAGTAAGTAGTGATATTAGCGGCATAACGAGGGATTTGATTTCAGTGATGAAGGATGTCATCAAACTTGTTAGGTCTGAGACATTTGATGGAGGAGGAATATGAGAAATTTGATGCGGATGAGGTTTTTGAGGGTTGGGTAAATTTTGAGGAATAGCTGGTTGTGGAACGGGTTGAGGATTTTGAAGTGTGCGTTGTTCCGGCAGGGCCTCGGCCTCTTTGTTCTGGTTCCCACCTCCAAGTAGATGGGCAAATGTTACATTGGAATCAATTGTTTTTGAAGGTTGTCTTCTGCTTCTGATCGGTTCAGCTGTTTCATCCAGATTCTGAGGTTTTTGGTATCTGCTTTTGAGGTTCTTGTAGACTTGACATCCCTTGTAGCTAGCCGGGTGGTCCTTGAGGCACAAAGCACAAACAGCGGGTGTTGATCTTGGTCTTGTACACTCTTCTGATTTATGTTGTTCACCGCATTTCACACAGCGTGGTATGTGGTGACAATAACTTCTGGTATGACCATATGCCTGACAATTGTGGCACTGAACTATTTCTTTCTTAGTGTAAGGTTTTTCAACTCTTACACTAGTATAGTATAATCTATTGAGGTCATAAATTTTTTCAACTCCTGCTGATGGTTCCAAGTCCACAAAGAATAGAGGCAGTGGAATTTTATCTTTTAGGACGTTGGTGACTTGTCGCACTTTATAGCCTATCTCCGTCAGTTCTTCTTGGATAGCTGCTGCTGGTGTCGAAGGGTGTAGGTTTCTAATTACAACCCTTAAAGCTCTCTCCTGGCGTAACTGATATGTATGAAAATCAGCTTTGGTCTCGGTCAGATATTTTACTATTTTTCTGTAGGTTTCGGCGGTAGTCGGGGATATTTTAGTATCACTGGTTCTACTTATACAATAATAACTGTTAGGATCGGTTAATTTGTTTAGATGCGCACACAGTAGTTGAAAGTTTTTAATATTTTTAACAAATATTGGTGGAGGTTGTGGTTCTTTTGGTATAGGAGAAGATTCCATTGTTTCTTTTTCAATTTGAAGGATCTGAAATGGGTTCGGTGTAAAAAACGGCGATTCTTCAGTTAATCCTTGTGATGATGTGCTAGGCTGTGGTTCAGATCCCAAAGAGGTAGCTGAAGCAGTCGCTGGTGGAATCATTTTTTTTATTATTATCACGGCGAGGTCTCTGTTTTGTAGGAGACGAGTTTGAACCTGCAGATCTTGATCTTTTACTTGTAACTTTCGAGGACATCACTTGATGAAAATATCGCATTGATTAAAAAAAATAATAATATATATAATGGAATAAGAATAAGAAGGAAAAAAAAATAAATAAAAGAAAGATAAGGAAAAGAAAAGCAAGCCCGAGCTTGCCGAGCTAGCGGCAATCAGCTGATCAGTGACCCTTCATTCACTTTTTCGTGATTGTACAAAGTAAATTATAACTTTGCTTACCGAAATTTCTCCAATATTCACTGCTGTAGTATTCCTGAGGTCTAGTGATGTTTTCCAGACTGAACTCAAGCGAATTCCTACTGAAAAAAGCAAAAATCTGAGAGACGAAGTAACGTATGACTGTTATCATCGAGCGCATCAGCTAGATATATCTAATACGACTGTACAACATCTTTTTCATTTTACACTAAACTCGTCATACTGATGTAATAATCGAATGAGCTTTAAAAAATAAAAAAGATCTGCCAAAACTAATTAATCATATAAATACCAAGTGATTCGTCGTCAGAGCACATATGCTTTAACTATCTAGAGCTCAAAATGCTTGAGAAACTACAAGAAACTAAAATTTATCAATGCTATTAAATAATAACTATACCCAGTACACAAAAATATCTTCAATGCTTTAAGTGTTGCAGCTCCCCGCAACACAGCAATTCGTCCTAGCCCCCACTATCTTGTGCTTCAACAAACAACTTCTAAAAACCCCGTAAATAAATTTATTTGACTTAAAAACCTGTAGAAGCTAATAATCTTCATTCATTTTTGTCGAAATTTATTATTGTGTCTAATTTAAAATAAATATTTGTATTTTTTAAAAAAACTTGATTTTAACAAGGTAGTTTAGTGAAAGTCGTTACGTATGTGGCGCGCACCAGATTTTCAATATCATGCAGTCGGATCCCTTTCGCTTACAAGTAAAAGTAAAATCGTTCCATCAAATTCGTTCGTGATGTAGGTAGAGGATTATCCGCCGAAACGTAATAAAGGAGCAGCCGGTGGCACGAAGCTGCTGCCGGGACGATAAAAGATATTCTAATGCCAGCCTCACGAAGAGAAACCTTTCCATTTCACCGTTTTTCCAGATCAAGAGATGGAAAGGTGTGCTTCACATTGGCTCCTGGGCAACGCATGGCTATATTACTGCTTCTATTCTCGTGTTATCAGAAATTTCGACTATTTTAGGGAAAAATAATTAATTTCTTCAGGCTTGATTGTTAGAACCCTATTTTTAATTCAATTACATATAATGAAATTTTTATATAGGAAATGTTTCAACGGAAATACTTTAAGTAGTCAGTTTAAAAGTTCCAGGGGTCCAAATGACAAAGGACTGCAAATTAGACGCTTATTGTCTGCGATGCTGCAGCTACTTATCTCCAAAATCGACGAACCCGAAGAGCCACTTTATACCATCAATTTTAATTTAGCTTTATCGGTGTAATATTTAACAGGCTATATTATATCATGTAATTATTATTCTTTTATAAATAGTCTGACAGGACTCTTAAATACTGATCTATTATATTTTCTTCTTTTAAAGGGTCTTTATGGATATGTAAAATTAAGAATTTTAGTATTCTTGATTTCATTATCATATGTTAATATTTCACCAAGGGAGGTTATATCTCTCTTATGATAGTTAAACGTATTAATCAAAGGACTGTTAAACAATTCTTTATTTTAGGTAGGTTCATTGTTAATTATGTATGTTATCCAATTGATTATTTTATGTCATACAAATTGTAATAATTAAAACTTTATTTTAGCATCGTTTAACTCCTGATTCATTTAAATTAGAAGAAGAATTACAGATATATAAGTGAATACATTTTTTACGTTCTTTTTAATAAAAGAATATATCAATAATAATTTTTCGCACAAAAATACTTTATTTTATTTTATTTTTTTTAAACTTCTTTATTTAAAACAAAACACAGACATTTTACAGTGCAAGTAGAAGTCACTATCCCACTAAGGCGAGCCCGTGTTCACCTGCGGCAATTCAATAAAAGTACAATAACAAATAGTAACAGTACACAGTATGATACAATACAATACTTAAATAATAAAACACAATTTTCATAAAGAAACAGTATAACAGTTTCACACTACACAGCAAAAAACGATATAATACATAAGGAATATTAAAATATAATTATAAAGAGCAGTAACACAGTACACAGTATGAAACAGTAATTGATTAAGCTACAAGGAATACATATTCATATATACAAGATATAAACTTAAGTCATGCAAATATAAAATTGAATTACATAATACCTAATTAATACAAAAAACAATTATAAGAAATAGTAAAACAGTACACAGAAATAAACAGTAATTGACTAAACCAAAAGCAATAAAGAGTACAAATTCATATATACAAGATATAAAATTAAGGCAAGTAAATACAAGATTGAATTACATAATAAGAAATATAAATAGTACACAGTAAGAAATTAACAAAATCAAAAGTCAATAAAGAATACATATACTTGTGTACAGGATAAATTTAAGAATGAGTGACGCAGGCTGGCATTGACGACATGTCTGTAGCGATGAGTAATTTGGATTTAATAATTCAGCAATTTTTCTTCACTGAGGAATTTCGCCTATATTTTAACATTGTAGTAATAATTTGAATACTTTGGAGGATTTGTGTGAGAAAATTGAAATTTAGGAGGAATATTGTTGTAAACAGTAGCAATGGTATAACAAGCCTGGTGTGTCGTCCAGGTATGTTTTGGTCTTGGCACAACTAAGCTATAGTAATTTTTCAGTCTTGGAGAAAAACGGTAATTTTATTTTTTCACATGCCTACGTTTCAGCCTTTGACCATTTTCAAGAATCCTACTATATATATTATCACATCATAGTAAAAAAAATATACTTTAGGCTGAAACCAGCCTTGCCAGATTGTTATTAGCTACTGCTAAGCAGGTCATTTATTGAATGAATGAAATAGTTAGAAAATATTGAGCCTAAAAGGCAGATATATATTCGCATTAGATAATGAACAACATGTGATATCTTTATGAGTATTTGAGTAAATACATATCTAGAAATTTAAATTTGAGAAGATTGAAGTAAACATCATTGAATGATTGAAGTAAACTCCTAAATCCTATTTATTTTTTCTCTATTTCCGTTTCCTCTACTTGGCCATTCCTCGCATAATGAGTTTCGATAGCAGTGGTATTTTTATGTGGTATTTTCAAATAAATGGAAGAGATACGGTGTAGCTCTTTATAAATTCAAACATATATCTAATATTTCGGATTCAGGATTTCAGGATTTGGTGGATCCTTGCCATTAAAAAGATTTAAAGACACTGACTAAGGATATATATATATATATATATATATATATATATATATATATATATATATATATATAAATTTTTTTTTTTTGAAAAATGTTAACAACGAAACAATATTTAAATGTCCATGGATAATTAAAATAAGTATTTTTTCAAGTCCGCAAATTCAATTCCTCCTTAACTGAGAAAAGCAGTACATACAAGATCTATTATATTTTCTAGTCAGAGAGAATCACTATAGCCACATTCCTTTAATAAATAATACCAAGCGAAAATACCCTATGTTCTTCTTTGGCTATATCTTTAAATAAAAATATTGGAATGAATAAACACTAATGATAGCATCTTATCATTTGTCAGCATCGAGTTCTAAACTGACAAATATTCCCAAAATAGCACCTTTGAACCATAGAAGTTATGATCCATGAATGGGACACGAAGCTGGACTGTTACACAAGGCTGGGAGTGGCTGGTCCCGTTCGTCTACTTGTTGGGCCTGTTTCCTTCTGCGGAGTGTGGGTCGCTTGGGGTAGGTCTGTCTGTTTGGAACTAGTCATCCTTCTAACATAGCAATGGCTAGGATGACAGGCCGTATAATTTAATTATACAGAAGTTTATTTAATACAACGACTGTATAATAATAAAATAAAATAAATCTCTTTATTGAGTTTTGCCAAATTAATCCGCTTTACATAAATTAAATAGATGTATTCGAATTGTAAAAAAAAAAATTGCAATAAGCAAATATGTTAACTTTCGAAAAGTAGTTTAATTCAAGGAATCTAGGCCACCGCCTCAAAAGTGGTCGGGGTGGGTTATACGGATTGGTGTGTTGTGCCGATGGGTTCGTATTGTAAGTCAGGCTATCATGAAATTTTTTATAATATTCTGTGGCTGTATCTGAAACTCTGAGTATGTCCAAGTCCTTGTAAATTAATTCATTGGTTTCATAAAACGGTGCATCCACGAGTTTTCGTAATATTTTCGATTGGAGGGACTGAAATATGTGAATGCTAGAGGTTTTGTACTTAGTAAACAGTAATTTTGGTGCTCAAGGATAATTTTGATCGTTAGTCAAGTAGACGGGATAATTGTTCTAATTGTCTTTTCAGCTGTTTTCTCTCAAGTATAATTTGGGCCCTCCATGTCAGTCATTTCTTAGGTATTAAAGAACGTATAACTATTTCAGGCCAATAAGCCTAATATAATAAACACTTCAGACTATTTGGATATTCATGTCTTTATGTATTATTTGATTGGTGACAAAGTAAGGAACATTTAGGATTTCTCGGCGGATTTGAGATTGCAAGTTTCGGATGCGGGAGGAATTTGATGGTTTGGTGTAATTCCTATAGTTCAGTAAGTCGAATAGGACTAATGATGATAATGTAAATTAATTAGAAGTAGATGGGAAGTTCTGAGCGTCTGTCAAGTATAGATGAACATACCCTCACATGTTTCGCTTTTACCAAACACAATCCGACGTGCCTGTGAGAGAGAAACTTCGAAATAGCGTTTTCTACACAAAAGTCATGTATAAGTGCCATAGAAGAGGTAAACTAAGAGGTAAAGATTAACGTCAAAGCCACGCACTGAGTGAAAATTCGAGAAAGTCGAATCTCACGTGAGAAAATCAAGTGTCACCTCTGACGATCTTATATCAATGTAGCAGGAAAATAAGATTAACGCTCATCAGATTATTCTCTATAATTTTTATCTGACTTTCATTAGTATTTTATCGTTAATTATAGTCCAAGAGCTGGGGCTAAAAAATGAATATTATAAGAGGAAAATTTTCAATGTGATTTTCTCATTTTAGCCAACTTGTACATTTTTTTGTCTGACACCTCAAACTAGTCCGAATCCAAAATGGAGGCCATCCAAAAAAATCCAAATCTAGGAATTGACCACATTTTAACATTATAAAGGTAAATATTACAGAAACCAAGCATTATATAAAAATACTCATTATAATATAAATTAATGGACATTGAATAAGCTTTAATATGAGAGGTGACAGGCGGCTGCAGGTCCTGTAGATACCGGGATATCTTTGACCATATAATACTTTGTGTTTTAAATAATGGAATTATCACTTTTAGCAGTGTTCAAGCCCGATATCATAGAAACTGCCAAATTTACCATACTACAAATAATAATAAAAATTAACAAGCGTCTAATAAGCTTAAATATGAGAGATAACAGGCGGCTGTAGGTCTTCTATGTACTGAGATATTTTTGTCTATATAATACTTTGTGTCTTAAAACAGTGGATTTGATCCACTTTTAGCAGTGTTCAGCCCGATATCATAGAAACTGCCAATTTTACCAAAATACTCATAATAATAAAAATTAACAAGCGTCTAATAAGCTTTAATATGAGGGTGACAGGCGGCTGTAGGCCTTATAGTGACCGAGATATATTTTTCCATGTCAATACATTGTGTCCTAAATACAGGAATTGACCTCACAATGAATGTAAAGTTACAGAAATCACCTATTAAAACGAAAATATTTGTTCATTTGAATTATATTATTGTATTGTCGTACAATGCTTGGTTTCTGTAATATTTACTTTATAATTAAAATTAGGTTCAATTCCTGGATTGACCGTTTTGATGGCCCCATTTTATTTTTAGGTTGCAAAAAAAAATGTACAAGGGTTTTTAATATGTGAAAATCACATTGCAAATTTTCTTCTTATAATACGCATTTTTCGGCCCTAGCTCTTGGACAATTACTAGTAATACATTAATACTAATTAGAAAATAGGTTATATTTTATTTAAATAGCAGTTATTATTTCATGTAACAAATATGTTTATTTCAACTGAACAATCTTTCGTTCTTTATGTTCTATCATTCCTCTGTCGAATTGAAGAAACGAAACAGACTAGATGTCATTAGCACAAATCATTCTTTGAAAGAACTAAGCCAGTATTTATTTACTTATTATATTATTTTTGTGAAACTAAGTGATAGTGTAATAAGTAATTATTCTGCAGAGTTAAATAAATGAGTTCCAGGTGTTACTATCACAGACACCTGGGAATGTCACATTAGACATTATATAATTTATAGTCATTGAATCACTATAGCAGAATCATACCCTTCTGAGAAAAGAATTTCTTGCTGAATGTTTGTATTATGATGTAGGAATTGTAATTATTGCTATAATAAATTTTATATCATTTTTTCCTTTTATTCCCAACTTTGCCTCGACATTATAAAACGGCAGTCACTCCTGAAGGCCTTACAATTATGTGGTAATAAAAATCCTAGTGAACAGGCTATAAACATGGTGTTTATTACTATATCTGAAGGTATATAGAATTAATTATTACATAACCTTTCGGCATTGAAATTGATGTAATACCAAAAGTTTATAGAAATTAAACTAATATTGAATTGCTGACAAATAGCATATTTTTTATTCAAGGACAAAAGAATAAGTTCATTCCAATTTACTTTTCGATTAAGTAATTTCATTAATCAAATCATCATACAGACGTTCATGTAAGGTCAAATATACATAAAACCATTCCTCATTTTCTGGCCATCAACTGTTAAAAAAAAGTTTCTAAGTTTCATTATTCCACAAATTAAGAATTTTTAACTTCCATCATAGCTTTATGTATGTTTATCTTTTTTTCTTTAACGTCACTTTATGCTAATATGCAAATCGGACGATGATCCATGGGAGTCTTAAATTTTGCCTATTTAAGTTTAGGATAGGGATCTTCATCCAGTACCTGACATCACATAGGCTAGGACCACCGTTTTAGGAAAACTAAGGATTTTTACTCTATAAGTAATCCGAGTTTCTGAAGCCACGGTCTTGACCATCTACGGAGGCGGTTATGTTTGGCTATTACACCACACGGGACCGCATGCCTTTATGAAATTTATATTGGGTTGTTTCACATGAAATGTCCGTTGTTATAGTTTCTGAAGTACATAAAGGATTTTGCAGGTTTTCTTCCAAATGTTTACATATTTAAAGTAAACAGTTACTAATCCTCTACCTTTTGTATTATAAACATTAGCTTCCCAATCAATTACTCAGTTTTCAGTATACCTCCAAATATGAACATGGAAACACGCGATTTTCGAGTAATATTATTTTACGAGTTTAAACTCGGCCATTCAGCAGCTGAGGGCGCTAGAAATATTTGCAAGGGTTCGGGGAAGGGAGTGTTAATGAACGGACCATTTGCCGCTGGTTTGCTAAGTTTTCAGCTGGGGATACCGACTTGGAAAACGCCCGAGGAAGACCTCCGTCCGTAATAGACAACGATGTCCTCAAACATACAGTAGAAGGAAACCCCTACCAAACAGTTAAAGGACTCTCAGCCAACTAAATGCAAGTGCATCCACCGTTTCCAGACATTTAAAGTGTATTGGGAAAGTACAAAAGCTCGATACATGGGTACCTCATGATCTCACTGAGCGGCAGCAAGACCCCATGTTTCAAAACATACCGTGCAAAAATTGAAAGAACTGGGCTACAAAGTTCTTCTGCCCCCCACCATATTCTCCGACTTGTCTCCAACCGATTACCATCTGTTCAGAATTTAGACAACTTCGTCAAGAAACTTTTTGAAAATGATGATCAAGTGAAAAGTGCGTTTTCAGATTTGTTTCACTCAAAGCTTCAGAGTTTTTCACGTATTTTGTAATAAAAATCTTACCTGAATACGGACATTTCATGTGACACAACCCAATAATATTTTGTTTAAAAAAAATAAATAAAAAATAACAATTGAGACGTTTATTTCCGATATAAAGGATGTTTTTTGCGAACTTATAATATTATGGCATAATTGTATTTTAAGTGTTTAGTTTTATCTAAATACTCTACCTAATTACATCTAATTATCACTCAAGTCCTTAAATAACACGATTCTAGAATTTTAATTCTTTGTTTATTATTTTCAATAATAAACCTTTGTAATTGTCAAAAAAAAGATTTAAAAAATTAGCCCGGGTTGAAATTTGCGGGCATGCGTTTTAGATACGTAAAACCCGAAAAACGAATACAATTTAAGCTAAATAAATTTGCTATGCTATTCGATAGAGAATAAAATTGTATACAAAACGTAAAAGGAATCATTGAAATCTGTTTAGAAATAGCAGAGATATAGCGCTTTGAAGTTAGTAGTGGTGATAGATAATTTGAGGCCACTTTCCTTTAAATTATTTATTGCTTTTCATTTTGGTTAACTGTCTATAAATACCTTTATAAACAGTTATGCCTTAATATAGTTATTTGGAAATTATAAACTATTGTATAATAATTAGCAGCGTTTTTCAAAAGGTTCTAATAACACATACAAGTTCGACTGAAATCAGACTAGAACCTTTCAGTTCATAATGTTATTGAATTATGTTATGTTGAATTATTACCAATTTGAAATCCTTATAAATTCCCTAAATATTATCTAGCTGATACTTAAAGGATCCCTCCCAATTTCCTAAAGAACTTACATCCAGTAATTAATGAAAATACTCAATTAATTCATTAACATAAATAAGTATGAATTAGACATATAATAAAAAGACTTAAAACTGATTTTTACGTTTAATGTAATTGAATTAAAAATCAATACATCAGTCGAGCTGATTAATAATAATTTTGACATCCGTTTTTAGATATACCTTTCATTGAAAACAATACGGATTTAATCCTTTTATTGCTTTATGACTCGGGCTCAACGTTATCATTACAACTTGACAAGTAAAGATGACATAGCAATTTCAGCCACTCCCATAGGCCCTACCTTCATTATATACATTATAATAAATCATAAGGATAGTTTGTTCCGGCATTCCGCAGTTGGACAAGGCCACCTCCATAGCCAACAACAACCATACATCATCTCCGAAGGGAACCAGCAAAACCGAAGACCATCTTTATTGTTATCGAGGCGCCTTATTAGATCCTTGTAACCGATAGAAAAGATATTCGTTTCCTGTAGCATTAGGTAACTGAAGCAGATCGGGGAGAGGAATGCGCAGTTATCAAACCATGTCGGGCTAATGATCCAATTATTAATCAACGAGAATTTCTGCCGACGATTGATGCAAAACGTTCGTACGAGTGAAACTCCGAAGGAACGCTCCGTCCGTTCTAGTCTAGGATGGTTCGCGTAGGTCACGAAAGCACCTGTGGCATAAGCGTTGCGTAACTTCGGTTTCCTGGCCAAGGCGTGTTTCCTAGACAGTGATATAGATATGGGTCGGTAGTACCTTCAAGAAGTGTGCATCCTATTCGTGGAACGCCATTGCACTTCGGTCTTCCTGGAAGTGAGGCATGGATTGTCTCGGGACCATCTGCTTGCTTAACGTTTACTAGCAACCGTTACATTGATCTTCGCTTATATCCGTCTTACTCTCAATCCTAATTAGTGTTTGTATATAGTATATATATATAGTATTGTATGACTGTTCACGCGCGTTAACTCGCTCAGTCACTTCGCCTCCTGTAAACATTAAAATTAAAATAACTAACACTAATAACCTTAAACTTTAAAATTTGTATCTTATCACATTATTGGTCGTAGTTTACTCCCACTACTTGCTGTCATATGCGTGCTGGTTGCGCCGGCGTCAATGCTTATTTATGGGTTTGTAAGTGCTTTAACAGGAGTAAGAAATTGATGTGAATTCTCTTGATAAATTCTGGTATTGCTGGAAGGTCTAGTAGCTTGTCTGTTAGTAAGTGTATAAGACAAATTGAGACATTTGTTATCTTTTTTCTTCCTCTAAAAACCTTCAATGATTATTGCTTATAAAAATTATACATATATATACTGTAAAAAAAAAGAAAAAAAGTATATCAGAAAGGAAACTACCAAGATAAGGGTAAATTTGTGAAAGTTTGAAAAAGAAAATGGTTCTTGTAGCGAAAAATAAGAAACAAGAAATTAAGAGTATCTTATTAGTAAGAGCAAGAAAGATAAGTATCCTCTTCAGTATTCTTGTTTTTTTATAAGGGTATTCCTTTCATACAAAAAAAATATATATATATTTTTAATTGTTTTGAATGTATTTTACCGTACATAGAGATAAAGCAAAACGAAAGGTATTAGTAAATGCACGGCCAGATGAAAAAGGAAAAACCGCAACTTATCTTAGAATAAAATAATAAAATCGAAACCAACATGGCAATTTAATAAATATGTTCTTGACACAGTTGAACCACGGTCATATGACAACACACCAAAATTATTGACCCCCAACTATCTCAGGTTGCGTTCATCTTTCGAAACATTTTACTGGAACATTCCTTAATGGTTTTGTTGGTAAGAGAGGAAAAAAAAATGATGATGGAATAATAACCGTAACGATATAATTCGTATTATTATTGTTGTTCGGGTCAATATCAATAATGTGTTACTACTATAATTTCCTAATTTCCACTACAGAATGGGTTACAGATCAATTAGATTTTCTTGTTGCAAGTTTTTTCCAGTGCTTCGTTATATTTTTTATTATTTCTAATTCTCAAAGTCTCTTCCCAAGGTATTTTGGTCATCAGGTAACTTTCATGTTGTTTGTATTTGTTATCTTTAGAATAAAGACAAATTAAAATACGAACCAAATCTCCCTCTTCTTAAAAACTATCCTGCTTCAAAGATGGATCTTAAAAAAAATTATAATTTGTTATATTTAAAAAAACTATGTAATGAGCTGGCTAAATCATTATCATACGTCGTTCAAGAGGGGAGTTAAAAGATGCTTTAGAAATGGGAGGTTTGAATTTACACTAAAAAAATGTAATACTGCACAAAAAACTGTAATACCACCACAAAAAAAAAAAAAATTAATCCCTCTCCTTATTTTTATTTTAATTTTTTTATATTAGTTATGTTTTTTTATTTTTTGTGAATTGTGATGCCATCGTGATGAGCCTTGTCCTATATGAAGTACTTAATCAGAACTACATTCAAAGTTTAGGTCTCGTTGTATGTGAGCGAAAACAATATACTGTATTATTCATGATATATTTACAAATCAAGAGTCAAGTTTTTGAAGTATTGTTAAAGATATATCATGAATAGTAAATCGTATATATATACATTGAAAACTGAAATAATGAAACGAAATAAATGTCAATATTAGTAAAAAAAAAAAATTAATTACAAATTATCATTCATTCATTTATTTTTGATATTTACAAATGTATTGATTAATACACCTAGTAAATTAGCTGTTAGATGAAACACATGAAAGAAACATGAAGAGAAACTACCCATTGGCAGCACTCCAATAAATTACAAATTATAAACTTAATTGTAGTCTAAAGAAGATAAAACTGATGAATTAATATATCCTAAATAATAATATCCTTTGTAAGTATCCTTTATAGTTAAGTAAACATCCTTTGTAGTTCTGAAGTCATTTTACACTTAAGTCAGGAAATAGAAAACCATGAAGGTCTTCCATGCTTTGTTCGATTTTTTAGTAGTGCATCAAGGTTGCTGTTGGGTATTTCCCAAAAGACCGCAGAAGTGCAACTGGTTTCATAACCAAGTTCATGAACAAAATACATGAAGATCTTTAACCTTCCCTTCAAGAGATTATATAAAAATAAGATTATTTACTTGTTAAACATATTGATAATTATAGGAAAATATCAGAGAATTTGGAGAAAACCTCTTAAAATATAGAGTTCCATAGGATGATTTAGTATATTTATGAGTGTTCAAGAAACAGATTCCAACAGATAAAATTTATGGAACCGGGCCCTAAGAGAAGATATCTTGATAACTACCCCACTTTAGAGGAAGAAGAACTACTGCTACAAAATTCAAGGCAGGGCTAAGGGTGGAGCTCTAGATAAGGCTCAACTATTTCTAGGTCGAGATTATTTCAAGGCTGATGGATGATGACCCGAAAGTGAAACCTAAATATTTAAAAAATACTTAGGTAATTTCAAAATATATATGTATAGGTCGACGGTGTGCTTAGCCAACGGGACAACAGTGGCTGCAAATGAGCATTTATGACTCAAGCGTCGATATCTAATATGATTCCACGAACGCAGGATGAATAACTGATAGGAGATTATCGGGTCCTGGAAATATTTTAGAATTTTAAAAACATAAGTGTTAATTTACTTTAAAATATTGACTTTTTTAGGTAAATAGGTGACAATAATTCTTTAAAATAGTCAATTAATATAATAATATTTTGTTTATGTTTTCTTGTCTATCGTGCTCTACTGATTCTAAAACTATACAAATGTTTCTTTGTCTTCAAAAATAACTGAGTTGTGAGCGTATTTTTGGAAAAAATTTAATTTTTTTCTTTTTCTAATTATATTCTGTTTTTTTTATTAATAAACACTAATAAAGTTTTTATACACCAATAAACAAAAATCAGTTAGTTTATTTCGGGTATGGTTACTCTCTATCACCTTTCACAACTTTGCGTACAAGATAATATTTTTTATAAAATTTTTAGCTTCCCAACGGTATATTATGTATCCATATTAATGTTCTTATGTTCAAAAACCAAAAATTACAAAGTATTTATGCTCATTGCTCCTTTAGTTGGCCATTAGAGCAGCGTTTGAGAAAATCGGAAAAAAAAGTCCCAAAAATGCATTGTGTAAAGTAGCACTTCCGGTCAGCCGATTTTAGTTAAAAAGTTGCTGTAATACATAGGGTGTATAGTTTATTGATATCTACAACTGTATTGGTTAATACATCAAGTAAATAAGCTGTGATATAAAATATATGAAAAATACGAAGAGAAACTGCCCATTGACCGCCTTCTCGTAATGAAATTTCGGTTATATACGGCTTTTCGTTTTCGTGCCAGACGTACCACAGACCTTTTTGTGTGACACGTTTATTTGAATTCAGGGGACACTAAAACGTGTATTTCCGGTGAAAACTAGAATTCGAAAATTTTCACTATCCCAATTCCTTCCCTTTCTACATATTTCATACATAGGTAAGTGAAGGTAAAAATTATTTGTATATCGTCAATTTACTTGTATTGGGTTGATGCAAAATTAATGCAGGTTTTTAGTAGGTATTGTAAATACGCCATATTTTTACTTTAACCATATATATTTAATCAAAATAATTTCCATCTGAATCAATGCACTTTTGCCAACGTTCAACAAGCTTTCTTATTCCACCAGAAAAAAAATCCGAATCCCTGGACTCAATGAAATCACGAAAAGAATTTTCAATGTCGTCCTGATTTTGAAAATTTTTCTCCCTCAAAACGTTGTCCAGATGCCTGAAAAAGTGGAAGTCTGTAGGAGAGAGGTCAGGTGAATAAGGCGGATGTTGGAGAACTTCGTAGCCCAACTCGTGCAGTCGTCGAAGCGTTGGTTGTGCAACGTGTGGTCTGGCGTTATCGTGGAGCAGGATCGGCCCCTTCCGATTCATCAATGCTGGGCAAAGACGTTGCAATTTTTGATTCATGCTGTCAATTTCTTGACAGTACTTGTCAGCAGTTATAGTCTCACCTCGATTGAGAAAGCTGTAGTGAATAACACCAGCATTATACCACCAAACTGCGACCATAACCTTTTTTGGGTGCAGGTTAGGCTTCGGGAAAGGTTTTGGTTGTTCATCTTTGCCCAGCCATTGGCTAGAACGCCTGTTGTCGTATAAGATCCATTTTTCATCGCACGTCACAATGCGATCGAGAAATGGATCATTTTTATTGCGTGTCACAAGCATGGAGCAGATTTCAAAGCGGCGATTTTTTTGGTGGTCGTTTAATTGGTGTGGCACCCACTTGGCCAACTTTTTTACCTTACCAATTGCTTCCAAGTGGCGTACAACTGTGGATTGGTTCACACCGAGTTCCGCCGCCATTTCTCGTGTGATTTTGGTTGGGTCTTCTTCCACTTTTGACCTCAGCTGGTCGTTGTCCAGAGCAAGATGACGGCCCCGACCTTCCTTGTCTTCGAGGTCGAAATCTCCTCTGCGAAACTTCTGGAACCAACGCTGCACCGTGCACTCATTAATAGCCCCCTGACCCCACACTTCATTAATATTACGAGCCGTTTGCGCAGCGCTGCGCCCTAATTTAAATTCGTAAAAATAAATTTGACGAAAATCGCACTTTGACATTTTTGATTCAAGACCTTTGAACACACTGAACAAAACGTTTTACTAAACAAATTCATGGTGAAAGAGAGGGTATTAGATAAGGTTTGTTTTAGTATAATAATGATCAATGTTAGGATTAGCTTTGTTTACACAATTGGAATTAAGATATTGCAATAGAGGAAACCTGCATTAATTTCGCATCAGCCCGATATATTTGGGAATGTGATTTTAAATTTTGTCGCACCACAAGTGTATAATAAAAATTAATTTAAAAAATCTGGTTTAGGCACGCCTTTTATTTACCTCCGTTGATAAATTCAATTTAAGAATTTTCAAATACATTTAGAGATGAAAATAAATGAAACTAATAAAGAATTCATTAATAGAATTTCTATAGAAACATATGCTTCATTAAATAATCATTTTATTATATTATTATCTAAGAAATCAGTTAGTTTTATCGGTTTTTCATCACTCTCCATTAACTTTTACAAGCTTTTGCATAAGATGATATTTTTCTCAAATCTCAACGGTGTATGGTACATGTGTATTACTGTCCTCATATTCTAAAACGAAAAATTGCGTAAAACTTTTTTTTTTTTTTTTTGGGGGGGGGCTTTTCTCTTTCAGTTGGATATTGAATTCGTTCAACTTATATATTTATATGTTTTTTATCAATGCTCACGAGGTAATGTGGTTAATTTTTTTGAATATACAAAATTAATAGTACTTTAGATGCGACAAAAAAAAAAAATTACTCATTTAGTTTGATAACTACCTAAATTTAATGTCCCAAGTTTCAAGACGGGTAGAAGCCGAATAATGAATTAAAGAAAAAATCCGTCGTGCCGTCTGCAGGTTTTTTTACGAAATTTGGCACAAAAATACTAAAGCATCCAACGATCTACAAAACTAAAGATACTGTAGAGGAAGACAATTTAAACTATCAGCATTTAAGCCCAATCAGGCTGTTTCAATCAGAATGAAACCTACATGATATTAATGCCCATCGAATTTTAAATCGATGTACGGAGTTTAATCAAAATCGTTAGCGCCTTTTTGAGAAAATCGTAAAAAGCATCTAAAAATGCATCTGAAGTGCCTCTTCCGGTTAGTCGATATTAATGCAAAAGTTGCTGTAACATCTCGGGCGTATAGTAGTCTTAAATATTAAATTTTAGTTACATACGACTTTTCGTTTTAGGCTGGACTTACCACACAGGCCGTTTTGCAAGATTTGGTCATTTGGACTCAGGGAATCCTAAAACGTGTATTTCCGTCAAAAACTGGGGTTCGAAATTTTTCGTAAAAATGTATGCGATTTAATGTGATATAACTTCAACATTCAACCTAAACACTAATAGAAATGCAATATCCACCATAATTATTTGTTTTGAAAACGGAGGATTTCTTAAGTCCATTGCACAAATCAATCAATCAGGTCAGTTATTTTATTTCTCATCGAAAGGACGAGAATCTAGGAAGAAGATGCCGCTGAATTTCTTTCGGTTTAGGAAAGGAGCATTATATAAGGATATTACTTTCTTATTATTTGAGAGGCTTGGATTGTTTACCGGGGACCTGTAACTTATAAACAGGTGTCTGGTTGGCCAACTCCCTTTCGAAATTCCGTCGGAACTGATGTAGGTTACACTCCGGCCCGCTCCGGCGTAATGAAATAGGAATTTAGACTTGGGCAATTATATATATCGTTTTGGTGTCCTATACTTCAAACAGCAGTTTCGAAACCGTACCGTTCTAATAATAAAAAATCACTCGTAAATGGAATTCAAGAATATAGAAGGTGATGCAACGTCGTGTACAATTCGCCGATCGTTCCAGGGCGAAGGCCGAATCGCCTCTTGCTCTGCAAAAGCAGCGACCTTCGACATAATATGGGCAAAACCGGTTAAGTAAATGTCCAATCATAGTTTTGGTCATGTTGTTTTTATTTACTTTTCACTTTCGAATTCTTACCTGTCAAGCAAATGCAATGTAACAGCTAAGCTAAGAAGTAGGCATGATAGGGTCGACCAGAGGTAGTTAATTTAACGTCCCTTTATGCTGATGTGGCTAATCGAACGATGCTACAGTGGAAGTCTTCAATTTTGCCTATCCAGGTTTAATTAGGATAGGGATCTTTAACGAATATCTGACATGCACAGGCTCGTTACTACCTTTTAACATAACATCCGAAGAACGAAATACCTAAGGATTTTTTACTGCCATTAAAAAATCTTAGGGCCACGGGTTTGAACCCAGGATCTTGTGCATGCTAACCACCATGCTACAGGTTACCCTCCTGACCCGAGGTTGTACCCAATGGCGCCGCACCCTTTGCTTGAGATTTTACACACATAATTAAGACGTTGATATCCAAAAGGTACCAAAGGACATTTTTCACGAAATTTATTATTCTACATATCATATAAATCTTCTATTTTATTTTATCTAATGGACAATAAATTATTTTTAAAAAGCGAATTAGAATTACAATTATTTCCAAAAGTATCGTTCCAAATAAATCATACTAAAACATTTCATTTCATAATTTTAATATAATGTTATTAATATAGTAAAAAAAATATTCTAGATTTTAATATGAATAGAATCAAATTAACTGGTTTCAAATAATATATTTCCTGTAATATTTCCTAGCATGGTTATAGTACCTTTTGGAAATTGATTTTGTTCTTTTCTCATTAAAAACGATGTTAACTGTGTAAAGTGACTCTCACAGTAAGTCGTATTTCCGAAGGGTGTCCTCGTTACAGCAGAGAATTTGTAAAATATGGCGTACCACGGGCCGTCGACGGAGTCATTCAGTTGGTGAAGAACATTGTGTATATCAGCTCATCTAACACATTTGCCTTTTTTCATTCAATTTTTTTTTTCACACTTCTGATATTATTTACACCTTTTCATAATTAATCATTATTTTTATTGTTCGTACTATTTTATTTTATTTTTATCAACTTCGTAATTTCCTTTAAGAAAACTGAAAATGAATATTCATCCCTAATATTAACCTTTTAACTTATTTACCTAGTATATAGTAAAAAATTGTTTTTGTTTCTATCGTAGCTAAGTTGATCGTCTTGTGAAGATGTTTAAGCAATAATAACCTTTCGCTGTTTTTTGCCCCTACAACCAAAACAAGCACAATCATGTTAGATTAACGATTAAATAACTTAAATTGAACAAAAAAGAAACAATCTTCACCTAACTACAATAATAATAATTCAGTTAATGATTCTAAAGAAGTAAATTATGATACTTTGAGCCAACATGGACAAATCTCTATTCCAAAAGGCCCCCTGTTCTACTGGAAATAGTTCCTCCAGAACCGAAAAGGATTTCTCTGAATATCATATCGTCTGAATTAAACTAAATTAAGAGTGCTTAGCTCTAATTAATTATAATAAAAAAAAATATTATAACTTATTGTATTTCTTAAGATCCACACTTTACCATATTAACCGTAGCGCGGCACAATACCTCCTACAGCTGTTCCTTCATTAACGGACATTACGTCCTACCGTTGTTCTACGAACCGCTATTCGCTTTTCCGGCACAGTCCTCATTTTCTTCCATTTTCCTGTCTCCTCTCCGGGTCGCCTCTTTTTCCGATTAGTTTCGTTTCCATCAGCTGGGGAAAATCCATTCGGCTCATAATAACTATCTTAAGTAGATTTTCCAACTTATGCAAGGGTGAATTAGCAATTCATATCAGGCCTCGGTCGCCAGACTGAATAATGATTTTATACTTTTACCACTTAAGAAATTAAGAGTGCTTAGCGCTGATTAATTAGGTATGCTACTGTAAATGGAGCTAGGCAAACCGAGCATGCTGTAATCAGATCAATGATTTTTATTACAATTTAAAAAGAAAAGTAAAAAAAACAAAACATACATTTTAATAAGCACAGGCATGTATAATCTTAAACAACGATTTCCTTGACTAGTACTTGTATTACTTCCGTGTTAGCTGTCTCGTGTCATCTGATTAATTTTTATTAATTAATCGTATTTTTTCAGAACTTAAGAAATGTTTTTTAAGTCATATAAGAAAAATGATTTATCTCCCCATTTTAAAAATACACGGGTCATCTGCCGGGTTTGAAACAGTGACTTGAGCTATATAAAACTGTTATTGGCGAAGTTTCGTTTTTACAATAAAATAATATTTTTATATAATTGTATGCTATTCTTTTATATGAATCATAATTTAGTAATGATGTATTAATCAATGTAGTAGAGGTAAATTGGTTGTGACTTTTCAACAAATTATGAAAATAATTCCTATCAAAACTAAAATTATTTCATAATTTTAATGTTGATTAAAATTGTATGCATATGTATCAAAGTATTTTTTTCAAAGTATCTTCTTTATTTTACAGACAAGAATAAAATAAAACAATAGAAAAAACAAATAATGACACAGTTCAGGTCTTTCAGAACTTACACCTTTTCTGTCCTGTGACAGCCAGGTGGCAAGGGATTATAGCTTATGTTTTTAATTTTTTTTAAATATTTTATTTCTTTAAGATTTTTATTTTCACAAGATTTTACGAGAGGCCGCAAGCCTCAGGATTTTTACATGTTGTGGCATTGCACTAATTACATGAAACTTCCGATTAAAATAAATTATTTCAGGTACATATCTATTCATTGTTATGTTTTCATTTATCCATCACCTGATAGTAATTTAAAATAGATTAACTTCAAATATTATATATTATACCGACAGACATCCTTAAAATGCCTACTTGCAGAAAAATGAATTTTTTTAAATAGCTAAGATATTCAGAAGAACTAACAGAAGGGGCTATATATAAAAAAAAAAAAATCATATTCTTAATTATGAACTTAGTGATTTTTCTTGACGTTTGATACGAAATTCTATTTTTTCTGCATTTTTATGGATATTTAATTATATATGTAGTTTGATTTTTGACTGATCTGCATACTGTCCTCATCCTCAGAACGTTTAGACAACAATTACATTAACGGAGCAAGAAATAGAATCTTTAACTGTTCTTCTGTTTTTCATTTTTTTTTTTTGTTTTTTCTTGAAGAGAAACGATCCTAGACGATTATAGACGTCATGTCACAATAGACACGGGACAGAAGTTGTCGGAAAGAAATGACAGCAGAAAATGTAATTGAGCGGAAAATGTCCGGAGGCGCAGCACATTTGCGCTGACAAGGGGATGCTATATTTGATTAGAGAGCGGGGAAAGTGAGCGTCACCACGCGTCGTCGGCAATGGGTCAGTTGGCCATCGAGCTTTTACCGAGCTTCTTCGAGAGTTCGAACCCAAAAACGGTAGTGCAAAAAAAAAAAAAAAATCAGGTGCGCTCTCACACACGAGTTTCAATTATATCTATCCTTGAAATAAATTTAAAATAAACTTAAATATAAAATAAAATTAAAATTAGGATACATCTCTTTTATAAACTCTGTAAATTATCACTCAATACTTTATTATTTCCAAATAACAGTGTTAAGGTATAAATGTTTATATAGCTGTTGATAGGCAAATAAGTAATATGAAAAGCCATAAATAATTCAAAGAAAAATGGCATTTCATCGCTGCTATATTACCAAATAGCACAAAGGGTATTTGGTATTTATTGATTTATCAATTAGAAGAAACGGATTTTTTTTTTAATTCTTTATTCGTGTCCTACAAATCTTGATTAACGTTAAATTTCGATTTTCTTTCCTTTTTGTTTATCGCGTTTTACTGATTCTAAAACTCCATACATATTTTATTCCATCTTCAAAAATAACTGAGTTATTGGCGTATTTATGGGTGCAATTTCAGTTTTTTTCTTTTTATAATTTTTTCTTTACCTTAAAAAATAACTGAGTTATTGAATTAAAGCAGTTTTAATCAGCCGCCATAACTCTTAATGGCTGATATCAACGTCTAGGTGTTAGGTTCATCGTTCGTTGCATGCCATAGTATTTTTGTGACGAATTAACAAAAAATTGGTCCAGGATTTTTATTTTCGTTATTCGGGTTCTACGCATCCTAAACGTTACCCGTTAAATTTTGATGGGGTGGAGGATAATTTTGTTTTGTGAGTAAAAAGTAACTTGCTTTTATAAATATAGAAATTTAATTTAACCTAAAATAAAACAATATTAGTGGGCATGATACATTGCCTATTTTTTTAAAAATAACTTAGTGTAAGACAGATAATATATTTTTTTAATCATGTTAAATATATATTTAAAATATCTATCATGAATGAAATGCCACTGACAGCGGACGGCGGACAAAAGGATTGTTTTGTAATATTGATTATTCGGGTCCTACGCATCTTGAAACGTAAGCCCTCAAATTTCGAGGGGAAGGGGTAATTTTTTTTAATTTTTTTTTATCGATTACAAAGGTTCGTCATTGAAAATAATCAACCAAAAACCTTTTTATGTATTCTCACAATCATAAATTCATATCAGTTTAACGTTTCGAAGTCAACTGCTTCATTTTTAAAATTGTGTAACTAATAGCTTCTGATGCTCACTTAAAATTGTTTTTACTTCGACAACTAAAGTTTTTCTTACAATTTCTCATATGGTGTTTCAATCCTATTATAGCTTATTACAATTAAAATTATAGGGAGCGGCGTGGTCTAGTGGATAGAGCAATATTTCTACAGTTCTTCGGGACCTGGATTCGAATCCGGCTGTGGCAGAATATTATTTATTCTGTTAATTCAGCGGCATTGTATGAATGTGGTCTCATATCAGTATTACTATTGTTTATTCTGGAACGATTGTAATAATTCTCAATAAATAAATATTTAATATCTAAAGAACTTCAGCCGGGAGGCGACACTAGAGTAGGGAGACCCTCCTGGGGCAGACCCAGCCTCTTTAAAGTAGGTACCCAAATTGGGGAAAAACCTGACGGCTGAGCGCGATCAAGGCCTAATCACCTCATTGCACGGCCGTTGGCCTAGAAACAGTACGATCTGTATATGTACTGAGCCCAAGACCTTTCATGGGTTGTAGAGGTACAGGTTTTTAATATTAAAATTATTAACACCAAGATTATATATTTGTTTATAAAATTTTAATAACACTTTTATATGAATAAGCAATTAGTAATACAATTTTGAAAACGAAGCAGTTCACAGAGTTCACAGGTCAGAGTTTTTACTAGGAGTGAAATTTCTACTCAATTATCAGACTTTGAATGCAACGAATAACTATTTTTGTCCTAATTCTAGCTTGTAGATTAATTAAAAAAAAATATTTTAACATTTAAATTTAAAAAAATAGGGGATATCCCTTCCTCCTCTAAAATTTAATTAAAAATTATTTATTTATACATTATTCAGAAATTTGTTTATATTTCTTTTTTCATTCCTAAACATTATACATATCACTAAGATATGTTATAAAAACAACATATATTATATAAAATAAATCAATGCAAGTGATTTACTATTTAAAAATGCATGAGAAATACTTTTGGTCATCATATTTATTCAACAATTTTTTTTTTTTTTTTTTTTTTTTTTTATATACCCTAAGCAATAAAGCTAGAGAAGATCGTGCATTTTTTTTTTCCATTTCTGATGTTAGAGATCGCAACTCTGATATGTTTCGATGTTTATAACTCCAAGGATACGGTCCGATTGGCAGACACGCAGTTTTACCGACCGAAAAACTTTTGTATACAACGAAACTGGGGTAAAGTTAAACAGGCTAAATCCAGGCATAGTAAAAGTGTTTTAAAATAGACAGTGTACATTTTAAGACTAGATCGATCTCCTTTTAATAACAATTTTAGGTCTTTTTGACTAATGTGGGAGTTGCGATCGCTGTCCTTAATTTTTAATTTAAAAATTTCTAACCAAACTATGGAAACGTATGTGCTTATATATCACTCAACAAAGATAACAAGTAATTTTGGGCATACCTTAACAAAATAAATAATTTTCAGAGTATTGTTTTTTTATATTAAAGTATATCTATGTTTTTATGGCTGTTATCTCGTTTTTTATCAGCCCAGATGAAGTCCTAAAATTTAGGCCAAAACGTCGGCAAAAAATAAAGTAATAGTCCTTATTTATTTTTATTTATATTTTTGTTACTTATTGTAGCTAAGCCTCAAATCTTTCTGGACAAACTTTTAAACTATAAGTACTTTCAATTTTTATTTTCCTAAGTTTAAATTTCAACAATTCGACTGTACTTATGGAATGAGTTTGATCTCCTAAACCTCAAATACACATATGACTCTTAACTATTTTCAACTTCTTGTAAAGGTAAGCATTTAGTATGTTGTGGTTGGTCATGAATCTGAATACGATGACTTGCTCCTTTCCGTCTAATTTGTGGTAGGCGTCCTTAGGGTTGCTTTGAGGATTTTCGGTGCTCCATGTTTTTCTGATCGAGGCGTTTTTTACATTTATTGCTTCTTCAAGTGAAAGAGGGGCCTCAATATGTTGTTGACCGGTTCCTTTGCCAATCCATCTGCTTTCTCATTGCCCCTCATACCACAGTGTGTGGGAATCCATTGCAGAACCAAACTTTGGCTAATGTGGGTCAGCTTTTCCAGCTATGATGCCTGTTCATTCCATCTTTTTTCTTAGTTCGTTTTCAAGCGGCATCTATCCAGAACATTATTTTTTTGTTCTTCTGAATCGGCTATGCAAGGATTATCCGCACGGCCCGATAACTGGTTAATATTTGGCCTGTTGGGATTGACTCTTCAATGGTATTCCCATCTGAAATTTCAATATATGTACCAGCGCCACCATACTTGATTGCTTCAGTAGCTGAGCAATCCATATATATACGGGTCCATTCGTGGCTAGGGTAATTTCTATTGATGAGGTCCAGACTGATAACTCTCATCTTAGGGGTCAGCATATTTTCCTTATATGAGGGTTATTCCTGGTATGGTACTGTCAATATGAGGGAGCGATGTTTTCCTCAAACGTTGTGTTATCCACACAAGTAGCCTGTATGCTTCTTAAACCTAATTCTGTCAGCAGGTTCGTAGTCCTAAGGATAGCGCTTTGCCTCTTTAGTCGCAAGGAATAACCTTGTATGTGTGATCTGCCAAACTTATAGCTTTTGAATTGAAGTTAAAAAATTTCAGATCTCCCCTGTCCTATATGCTTTCATGTTCATTGTAAATCTTAGTCCTCAAATTTTCAGATAACAGATGATTGTGTAGTTGAAGAATAGTTATTCCGCACGTGTTTACAAAACGAATACTTCACTGCCATGCCCAGTAAGATCCAATAATGCACAACAGACAAAGCACCCTTAACGAGATAACCTAAACAATTATAGGTGTCTGTGACCTACAGAAGAAAAAGGTTCACAAGCTAAGACTAATAATTAAACCGACTTTTTTTCCAGTTCCAAAAACAAAAAAAAAATGTGCTAGTACAATGTGCTTCACAATGATAGGAGACCTCCTTAAAAGCACATCTTTTGACGGAACATGATACAGCAGTTCGTACAAAGCGCTAAGGGGATAGTGGTGTAGTAGGTACGAGTAGTTCTTCAAATAGCCCAGAATAAACTCCGGGATCGTCTGATATTTATGCCTACAATAAATATGGATATTTATTCCTGATCCTTCTACTGCGTTATTTGAAAACCTGTTGAAGTGTTACGATTCAGATTATAAACATTTAGCATGATTACATACGTATATTTAAGATGATCTCCTAAATCATGCAATGATTTTTTTCTTTGTATATTTCCTTCATTTATGTATATTTTTAATTCATTCACTAAATTTAAGAACTTGCGGATGGATTTTATCTTAACCTAATGTAAGCACTCGGTAAACTGTCAATCAGTTATATAAAGAGTTGAACAGCCTATAAGATAAATTATTTCATACATTTCAAATGCCTTGTTGAACCATTTCGAACACAAGTCAAATATCTATTTTATTTTTCCCTTTTTTTTTTTTTTGTTTTTGTTTTGTTCATAGCTAAATCACACAACTTGATTTTTTTGTTTTTTTAATAGTGTATTCCATTAAATTTATGACTTCTATTACTATTTTTTATATTATATATTTTATTCAAATTTGATACACAAAATACTTGATCGATAAAGAGGAATATTTTTGGTAGGAGGTGGGCACCACAGTGTAATAATGCTGTTAATCAAAGTTTTAAAGTAAATTTTAACTTATCAAAAATAGTATTACCACAAAATATATTTTAAATAACTCACCCAAAATTTATTAATTAATCTAAATTTTATTTTATCGCCATTTAATTATATTTTTACATAGTTCTTTTTGCTATTTATCGTGATTAAAAAGTTATTTTAATTGATCCTTCATGATTGGTAATGTTGTAGACTTTAGAGTTTCAGAATAGAGCAAACTGATCAAAATCATGCTACTGAAAAGCTTAAAGTATAAATATCTACTTATTAAATAAATTAGAGCCTTCAATATATTTATTACCATTCATTCACATATAAAAGATTAATGAAAGGAAATATATGCAGCAGTAGAGAGTTCTATTTAAAAACTGACAACTAATTCATAAATAATTAATGAATTTTCCTAGCTTAATTTCACTCAGTAAAAGCAAACCCTGATATCGACCTAATTAACTAAATGCTATGGATCATCGAACCGTAAATATATATGTATATATATATATATATATATATATATATATATATATATATATATATATTATAAATATATATAAATTATGTTACATCTTAGAGGAACATGAAATATATGATAAACTTAAATTTCATATTTAAGATAGCTTAACGCCGGTGATGTTACAGCAACTTTTTCACTAAAATCGGCTGATCGGTAGTCCTACTTTGACCCATGCATATCGCACATTTTTACGATTTTCTCCAAAACGTCTTTAACGTTTTTTATTAAACTCGCTTAATCGATGTAAAATTAAATGGGCTTTAATATGAAGTAGATTTCATTCTGATTGGAACAGTGTGACATGGTTTAAATGACGATATTTTAAATTGTCTTCCTCTAAAGTACAATTAATTTTGTATATTTAAAAAAAATTAGGCACATCATCTTGCTAGCTTTGATAAAAAAACAGCTAAATATGCAAGTTGGGCGAATTTAATATTTAACTAAACGAGAAAAGTGCAAACATATATTTTGTATGCAATTTTTGGTGTTTTTGAACACACGAATAATAATATAGATGTATAATATACCGTTGGAAAGCTAAAGATTTTAGAAAAATTATATTGTTATACATAAATTGTAATAATTAATGAAGAGTGAGAAAAATCTGATAAAACTAACTGATTGTCATAAATAATAACATAATAGATTTTTTTAGTAAAATACATGCTTCTATTGAAATTCGATTTAATTAATTCTTTAACAATATTATTATCTCTATGTGTATTTAAAAATTCATAAATTGATTTTAACAACGGCAGGTCGCAGAACCGTCCTTCCAACACGACGGTTTTAGCAATAAGACGTCGTTCTTTTCATCGGTTTTGAACGACGCACAGTGTGTCAAATCACCAGTTTAGGTGGACAAAAGTCAAGTCAAAAGTTTGGAATTTTCCAGTGCTTCACCTTTTTATTATTAGTTGGCAAGACCCTTGATACTAATATATCCCGCCATACCGTGTTTACAAATAAATAGTAAATGAATGGACCATTCCTGTTCACATAAGTGCCTAATAACAGACAGTGGGATTATCTTTATTCGATGGCCAATTATTGTGTTCAAGGTGCATTTAAACCAAAATCTTTTTACTTTTTTTTTAACAATGGACATTGCTGAGACAGGTAAGACTTTATATTTCCAAACACGTTATTTAATATACATTGCAGTCTCATCTGTAGAGTTAATTGAGCAATTAGTAACGAAAAACTATATAACCCCCAAGTTACCCCAAGGATTTGTTTGTTGGATTTGTTTCATCAAGCCTTCTAGTATTTAGATATTACAAAGAATTTTTGCGTTTTTTGGCGTTTTGGGTGATACGTAATTTTTTTCAGACACAACACTCCGAATCAAAAGTTTTGCAATCTATAATTTCAAGAATTTCCTAAATGATATAAAATACATTTATTAGCAGGTTTTAGCAACTCCGAGCCATAATTAGATTTTTTGTATTATTTTTCCCGTATTCTGGAACTTCAAACGTCAAAATATAGTGAATTTTTAGATTTTAGCAAATAAATTTGATGTTTGACCACAGTGCGTTCACCGATCGTGTCAAAAATTAATTAGTTTTTACAATTTTGCTTATAATTTTAATAAAATAGTTTTTGCCGTATTCTGGGACTCCAAAGGTTAAATATAGACAAGTTTCAGAATTTTGTCCACCTAAATCGGTCATATTGTCCACTGTGCGACGTGTCGAACCGTCCATCCAAACCGTCCTTTTTGAACGATCGTCTGCAGGGGCCTTTAGAGAGGTAAAGGGGAGTTTTCGGGTCAATTAATGTAACATACGAATATTTTTTTATTACTTATTTAATAATTAAAGTTTTCACTTGAAGCAAATTAATCGTAACAACTAACCATCAACAGTTTAACATTGACACTCTCTCAGAGGCAATTTGATGATGACTGTTAAGTGTTGTGACAGCGGAGTGTTGAATGTTGACGAGGCGCAGACTGCTAGGTGATCGGGAATGAGTCACTGGGATCTCTCTTCACTTCCGTTATACTTCGCTCCGCGTCTCATGTGACGGCATATTGCACCCCTTCCGTGACCTTACGTCACCTCCTAGCTTGTTTCCTTCTTTTCGGTAGAAAAAATCTCTAAACGTTGAACGATAACGTTTCTAAAGGTGCGAACCGAATAGAACGTTCGTCGGTGCACAAAGCTTGCCAGTTCCGGGCAGTGTTCGTGGTGTTTGAAGTTGTTCCATTTTTCAAGTGCTCACCGTAAACCATCGTGTATATTCCATTGGCAATAAAGAAACTGTGGGTTTGTAAAAACTATAATGTCAACGTTAAATTAAAAACACTACAAATTATTACACAATGGTTTATTATTTCCAAATAACTATATCTTAGGCCGAAACGTTAGCAAAATTAAATAAAATAAGATGTTAATTTTTTAAAAGGTACTATATCGATTATCGGAATTTCGCTAGAGAAATTCTCTCATTAATTTATCTTTAAAACTATTTATTGGATCGTTTTGCATTAAAACCAGTATAATTTTCAATGTTTTTTTTTATATTACTAATATTATGCTTGTGTTATGGATGGTACTATTTTTTTTGTTTTCTTGAAAAATAATTGCATTATAGGATTCTACTGCTCATAAGATTAAATCGGATCGTGGTGGATTTTGATAAAATTTGACAGAACATAAATATTTTAAAGTATCAACTGCGTAAAAAATGTCTTATAGAACCTTTTAGAAATCAATGTTTTAAATATCAATGATGATTAATGGTTATTTTTGCTATATTAAAAAAAAAAAAAAATAGTATCCATATGTCACTGGATAACTTACTCGAGTACCTATGGAGCTTTGTTAAGATTATCCAAAGATATTTACTGAAAAAAACTAAGATTATATCTTCACAACCAACTAAGCAATGTTCTAACCCATCATTCAATACTGAAAATGGATTGGGCAAACCCAAAGACCAAACAAAAAAGCTTCAGATCTTAGGAATTTTCTAAAAATTGTTTATAACCTGCTATTTCGAAATAATATCATATAATTCTAGACTATTGATTTCGAAAATCGTGATGCGCTCTAAGTCCCCTAAACCAACAATTTCGCATCCGAAAGTAAGATCTCTTGTCCTCATTCGAAGCATTTTAAATAACTGATTTCAAAGTTGGATTTTTTATTTCATTAATTCATTTGCTATATTTTAAACTTTTTTCTCTTATCCCTTTCCAAAACTCACGGATTAAAAGTCATAGTTTCATAATCACACTGTTTGTAAATAAAATAGTTGATATTAATAAATAAAATTGCTAATTACATCAATTAATGAATTATTTACTTTAATAAGCGAAATCATTTGGGGTAAACATGGCCAAAGATTTTAGAACTCTATTTAGATTTTAGAACATTTATATTAAAATCACCATTTCCGAACTCGGATCCATTAGTCCATATTTTTAATAATTATTTAAAATTAAAATAAAAAGTAATAAAAGAATATAGCTGAAGGTATTTAGTGATAATTCTTATTTATTTAACTGAAGATAATTGTGGCAAAAACTATGATTTCAATTATAATTAATGTAACAAATACGTAGTTAGTTTGTTCAAAACTTCCTAGGACCATCTGCCTAGTTTGAGTCTGTGACCTTAAGCATATAAGGCTGTTGATCCTAAAAATATTCATTTCATTAAATTTCAACGTCGAAATTAAAAAAAAAAAAAAAAATTATATATCGATAGTTATACTGAGATATCATTTAAAATAATTATATCGAAAAATTGATTTTAAGATATTTTCTTCACGGATATATATTAACAAACTCATACAAAACATGGCCACACAGACATGCCAGGGAATATTCAAAGAAGGCTGAAAAGAAGCTGGCTAAGAGATCTCTTAAGTAAACTCTTTTAAAATTCAAGTTAGGAGTAGATGCCAATGGGATTTCGACCTCCCTCATGCCTGACATGCCCTTTATATCAATGTTATCAAATCCGCTTATTGTCACGGGCTGAGTGACAGGTGTGGATGTAAAAATAAATGATAAAATATCTATATATATATATATATATATATATTATATATATATATATATATATAATATATTTTTTTTTTTTTTTTAAATCATTATCATAAATTCATATTTATCATTAGTGACTATTAATTTACGGAATCCGTGGTTCGTAGTTTATCAATATTAGCGACTCGTACTGCTTTGTGTACTAACTACGTGAGTAGAAATCCATTCATGAGATGAAAAAAAAACATGTATATTTTCTCCGATAACTTTATGAGTCATTTTCAGACGAACCATGACTGTACGGAATGAAATTCTTGAATGCGGTAGTCACTGTCCCGGGACCAGTGAAAGTACTATTAGTGAAATGGGCTTCTACTAATAAGGAAAATAAAAATAAAACCTGTAGCCAAAAATAAATGTTAGGGAATCAAATATATCTTAAAGAAAAAGAAATTTCTAATATTTGAAAACAAAACTGTATTTAAACAGCAAGCAAATGTATTGTAGAGTTAATAATAAGAATTTTCGTCAATGGATCAAGTAGATAAAAATTGAAATTAATTTTACCAATCACTGTCCATCTAAGTAAATATCATAGAAAATACATCATAAAAGATATCTATTCACAAAAAATATATGTAAAGATATACACATAAAATAATATGTTATATTTATATAAGAATATTAAAATATATTTTGTATAAGTACATACAAATATAAACACATATATCAATTGAAAAATAACATATTTAGTTAAATGGATGATTTTTTAATTATTTTAAGTTTTGAAAACTTGAGAAGTGAACCGTACTTTCGTTATTATCCTTTACGAGACATTGCGTGTGATTTTTAATACTTTATTTTTATAAAATATTAATTATAAATAAGAGATATTTAGTTCTTTCCTATTTATATTTGTATGCTAAAATAATAAAATATATTTCTTCTATTCCTTGGAATATAATTTCATTTAAAAATTTTTCGAAACAATTTTAAAAACTGGAGCTTACTTCTTATGCACCAGCTTCCAGCATATACACTTGGTAGTGGGTAACATCAATACTCACCTGAAAAAAAGAAGAAAAAAAAGTTAAATTTTTATATACATAGAAAAATATAATATTTCTTAAACACTTAAAGAACCATAACTTAATTAAGGTTAGGTATTTTTTATTTTATTATTTTTTTGAACGAGTAGAGAATTTATTTTTTTTTTTTTTATAACAATAATTTTTTATTGAGTAATATTAAAATTGTCACAATTCGGACATCAATAATAGGGTGAAAATACATATTACATATCAATTAAATTACAATAAAAATATATATATATATACAATAATGAATCAATAAAATGTTTACAAAGTTATACAATATTTATTGAATAATAATAAATATAGATAAATGCAATAAAGAATCAATATGAAAATGTGAAAAGGCACTCATAAAATTAGGTTATTAGTTTTATCAGTTTACTTATAAACGCACTACAAAACGATTGCACAGCTTACGCAGATATAACTAGGCTCTACAAAGCTCTACTATGGTTGCAACCAATATGCCTGCCAACACTCGTCAAACCATGAAAAAGGACTAGATCAAGGATTTTCGGCCATAACCCATCCAGAAAAACAAGAAGGAATATATTAAGGATATTATTATTTTTCAAGTCAGTACATAATATTTTTAATCAGCGAATAAACTGTCCACAACAAATGAAAGGTGCAAACAAAAAAATTGGGTCAGCTGTAGAGTAGCGCTAGTATAACAGCCTTTAATGCCCAAGACCGTTTCAATGTGGCAGATGGCTCTAGGAGTTTTTATATGGAGAAAAAACCTTGATTATGCCATCCTTCTTTGCGCATATAAAATCTGGATAGGCGAAGTTTAGGACTCCCACTGAAGCATCGTCCGATTTTCCACAGAAGTATTAGTCGACGTTAAAGGAACGAACAAGAAAAAAAAAGTTGAAACAAACAATCGCCTATGATTGTGAGATATCTTTTTAAAATTTCCTTGATTTATAATAGCAGATGATAGATATTAGCCGTTTGACGAAGGCCTCCAAAATGTGACACGGGATCAGCGACCTAGCTTACTCATTGTCCTGAAAATTCTTTACACGACAATAACTACTCACATCGCTGAGGGGGTTCTTTTTTGCTTGAGGTCCAGCGTACTCTAGTAGAATATTAAGTCTTTTTATACCCGTCCTCATCATCATTTTTTCCACTTTCGCCCAATGGAACCTTCCACGGTGGCCCATTGCTTCGGAATCGACTATATATTTATAGATTACATGCTGAAACCAGCTGCCTTACTCGCGAATATTTCATTTTGTGTTGATTTACATATAAATGCGTTTATAGTTAAAGTAACTATAATGCATATAACGTAGCTATCAGCCAATCAGTCGCTCTTCCAACCAGCGTTTTTCAACAGTTCTTAGCGTTTTTTACTGGTGATTTTTTTTGTTAACATCATTTATTGAAATTTACAACTTTACTTCATAATACAACAAGTTAATATGATAAAAAAAAAATTGCATGAAATATATTTGAAGAAGAACTACCCAATGGCAGCCCTCCTGTAACTTTTCTATGCTAGAAGGTCTCGAGGCCTCGACGTCTCGGAGGATTGTCAGGAATGGAAAAGAAAGAAAGGCTTGAAACTAGTAGGGTAGAGTGGGAGAGCAGTTTGTTATGGAAGGAGCAGACCAGCAACAAATGGATATTTAAGTCTTTTTGGATGAGTTTATTTGTGACAAAGTGAGGAGCGTTGAGGATTTTACGAAGGATTTTGGATTGTAAGGATTGGATCCGGGAAGAATTCGAGGGTTTAGTAGAGCCCCGAAGCTCAACTCCGTAAGTCCATATAGGCCTAGTGTTAGCGTTTGTCAAGTAGGTATTGAAGTAATCGAAAGCGGTGAGCATTTTCTTGTGGTTTCAGTCTAGTGTGCGGATTCCATGTGAGCAGGAGACCTAGATAGCAAGATCTGTTTACTGGTGATTTAAATAAAAAACATTAGATTCTTGTAAATATTTATAATAATTTATATATTACCCATTTTGATCAATGATTTTTTTCCATATTTTCAGTAATATTTGAAATTCAGTCATCATCAACAGTCATCAAAGGACGACCCGAGCACTTTGCGTCCTCCAAGTCAAAATTTCAGGTTCTTGACCGATCAAACCACTTACGGAAGGTGCTTTTATAGCAATCATCGCCATACACACTCCAGATTTTGTTAACCTTATGTGCAGCGGATTTTCTTTTCGGAAATAAAAAATCTTTAAATGACAAAAATGAATTTTTACATTTTGAGCACGCAAAATACCACTTAAAGATAAGGAATCTCGGTTGAAACCGATACATTGAAGAAAGGTAACTAATCTTTTTTTTTTTTTTTTTTTTTTTTTTTTTAGAATATGTTAATATTATTGACAAAGTAACATGGTTTTATAAAGAAAGAGAGGATACAATTGAAATAATGAAAAACGGTACCAACTTATTTTACAACATATTACAAAGAATGGAGTAATTATTTAGTTTCAGATTCTAATTGTATTCCTATATAGACTACTGAACAGAACATCACAACTTTCCGTTGGAAACAAACTATTAATGTACAAGATAATTCTCAAACCTATGTGGACCTACGGAATTGAACTATGGGGTACTACTAAATTTTCGAACATCAAACGTATCCAATCCTTTCAGTCCAAAGTCCTTAGAACAATAGTCAATGCTCCCTATTATGTTACAAACAAGACCTTACATCATGACCTCAAGATCCTTATGTCCTTGAACTGATCCCATCAAAAATTCTCAACTTTCCACCAGAAACTTACTCTTCTTCCTAATCCCTGGCACAATCCCTATCTAGTACCAACCATCCTTACAACCCTCCTCGTAAGTTGAGGCGGCAGTGGCCGAGAGATCTCTTATAAATACGCAACTGGAGTGCTGGCAATGGCCAACTTCTCCACTTATGCCTGAGAGTGTGTGGCTCTAGCGCCCTCACTGTCTCCACTGACTAGATTGGTGACGCGGCTGAGTAAGAGGCGCTGGGATCTCCTGACATTGTGCCTCAGCATCCATTTCTGGATGCAGAGGTTCGATTCGGAGTTCCCAGGGGCAGTATGTAAATATTGTATATAGGTATGAATGTAGCCAAGATTATAATTATTTTCTTTTATTTCATTTTATTTGTATTTATTTTATTTTATTTTTTTTCATTTGTTATAGAGGTATTTTATTTTTTGTTTGTTTTACTTTGTACATATGGAATGAATGACTTCTTTTATCTCTAATACTTATTGCCCAAGATAGTGGCAGATTGTATTACTTCTCAATAAAGCAATATTATTTCTAAAATTGTATTCGTTCAAACTTCTGCGACAGTCGAAGTAGTCGTACCCATAATTACTTAATACTTTTTTAGCTTTTAAACATAAACCTTGTAGGTATATCGTCTTGACACGTTTGCAACATAAATGCGAACGTTTCAGAGACGTGGGTAAAATATTCGAGACACCCATAATTACTAAACAAGTTAAATGTTGTAAAACACAACCATTGTATATTATTATTTTATTTTTGGCTTATAATACATTGTCGCCATGGAGTATGGCCCTATCAGTGTTAGTTAGAGGAAGCCTTTAAATGTCCGTTACTATATTTAAAAAAAAGTTTATAATAAAAATAAATAAGCCTATAGTTGTCTCAAATGTGAAATTTTAGTTTTTATATGAATTTTAGTTTTCACGGTAGGCTTACAACACACAGCTTAAAATGTCTATTTCTGGTGAAACCTTTCCCTTACAATATATTTCTTACATAGATAAGTGAAAGTAAAAATTGTACTAATCAACATAAGTATAATTTAAATAAGTTTTTTTGTGGTTTGACTACAAAAATAAAGCAAAGAAACTTAATTAATTATAACAAACTTTAGGAATTTCTCTAATCTTGATAAGTCTCCAAACGCTACTAACCCGTGTTTTTTTTTCTTAAGGATTCAGATATTATAATTATGAATCGATCTATGGATTGTCTAGACAAATAATATTTAAAGAATAATTTTTGTTAATGAAAATTTTATTTTGGCTTCGTTCTAGACAAAAGCCTAACTAGGAACCCGCATACTAGACTTAAACGAGAAGAACTTAACCGAAGATTCGGCCAATTATACAATCTGTTAAACAGAAAATCTCCAATTCCTATTGAAAACAAATTGTTAATTTACAAGACAGTATTGAAATCTATCTGGACTGTGGGGAACAACCAAAATTTCTAACATCTGACACATTCAATCCAAAGTCCTCCGAACAATAGTTAATAATAATAAAATAACTTTATTTTGGGACTATGTCCCTTAAGAATAACAATGTTGTACAGTAAATATACACGCCGAGAGACCAATAAAATAAACTTTTATTTACAAATGTGTAAAAAATAAAAATAAGACCTATTTATATAGATATATAAAAAATATATGGAATATAAACTAAAGAAAAAAAACCTGCTATAGAATAATAGAGCTGAACAATTTCCAAATAAATAAAATAAATGAATTAATCCATAACTCTAGAATTCTGATAAAATAAAATTAAAATTATCTTAAGTTGAAAGTAAGATAGTGAATTAACAATTATACAATTGATAGTTAATGCTCCTCATTATGTCACCAACCATAACTTATACCACGACCTAAATATTCCATTTATTTTAGAACTTATTCCCTTAAATTCCATCAGAACTTTATCTATCGCCTTAATCCGCTAGCTCAATCCCTGTCCACCTCCACTCACCCTGACGATCCCCCCAGAAGGTTAAAACGGCAGTGGCCCCGGGACCTCTTGTGACATGTATATTGAAGTTCTAGCATTGGCTAGATTCTCAACTCACGTGATGTATGCTTGAGAATTGTATGGGTGTCTTTTGTGCATATTCTGATTGATTTGTTATTGTATATATGTATATTTTATTATTATTTTGCAAATTTATTGTTTTGTATGTATTGTGTGAATGTTGTATTTTATAAATTACCCAATAAAAGTTGAAAAAAAAATACAAATTTTAAAATGTATTCCTCCATCAAGAGAAAGGATTATCTGAGATCAAAAACTAATGGCATCTCGTTACAGCAATCATTTAGGATAGCGCCTTTAGAAAGCTAGCTATATTCCAGATAATGGAGCGAGTAATAGGCTGAGAAATCACGAAGACAATACGACCAATCAGAATGATCGTAACAGTTTCTAGATGTTCCATCCCCCGCAGTGCTATAAAGAAGTACTCATCACACATTTCACCTGTCCGCCGTACGAGCTACGTGACTGCCAAACCCACTTTCTAGATGATAACCTAGGGCTCAGCAGGGATCCGCCAAATAGGAATTTTATTTGGATCGTAACAAAACTGGAATTGGAGTAACAAAACGGTCAACGTGATGTATTGGAATCGGTGGAAAGAAATCCAAGACGTTATTTATACCAGCATTAATCTTGTGGATATGTATGGTTGCTAAGTGTATCGGACACTGTACTGTTTATCTGTTATTTCAGGTCCTCGGGTACAGATGTAAACCTAATGCTTACCAACCCTTCGGAAAGTAAGTAACTACAAATTGGAGAAAAGGGGACATATAAATAACACTCTTAATAAAAAAAAAAGATAAATAAATAAAAAAAATAAAATAAAAAAAACCCTTTGAGTCTTTATATTTTGTGTTTCTTTTTCCAAGTTTCATTAGGATAGGGATTTACAAAGTATATTTGAAATGTGGATTATCAAAGTCTTTGATACTCACCTATTTCTTATTAATGTCAAAGGAAGTTTAGAGGAAGATGTTTTAATGATTTTAAGACAAATTTTAGTGAAATATAAAAAATCTTGTACGAGAATCACACAACTTTCACCTACCTCCGTTGTTAAAATTAATTTAAATGGTTTTTAAGAATTTTTAAATATACTTGGAGATAAATATAAATTCTTAAAGAATTAACTACATTGAATTAATACGACAAAGAAGCAAACAGGGCGAGGCTGAATGAACCTGTGACTGAAAATGTGAACATAACCACAGCAGAAGAGTGGAAGCGGCATTGCAGGAAGACCATTATTAACAAGTGGAAAACTGAATGGGCTACTTCCAGTACTAAGCTGAAAGAGATAAAGCAAGATGTATCTCCTTGGACCACATCATGCAGAAAGGAAGAGGTAGTGCTAGCAAGGCTGAGGATAGACCATACAGCCTTTACACACGGATATTTAATGAGAGGCCTGGATCCACCATTCTGTGATACATGTAACACAACACTGACCATAAAACACATTGTAACATCATGCACACTGTACACTGACACCAGAACCAGACATAACATACCTTTAAGCTTAAAAGAAGCATTAGGAAATAATGAAGACATAATTCTTAGACTTTTTGAGTTTCTTAGAGACATTGGTCTGTTAAACTCAATATAAACGTAGAGAATCAAGACCCGCTAATGACCCGAAAGGGTAGATGCGGAATAGCAAATAAATAAATAAATTACATTGAATTTCAATATAAACATGGGTTTTATTAAAAAATCTATTATTTTTATCTATTATTATTTGAAATAATAATCAGTTAGTTTTATCGGTTTTTTATCACTCTTTATTAACTTTTACAAGCTTGTGTATAAGATAATAATTTTTCTAAAATCTTTAGCTTTACAACGGTATCTTATACGTATATATTACAGTTTTTATGTTCAAAGATACCAATATTGCATACAAAAAAATATTTTTTCTATTTTCGCTTTTAGGTGGATAACGTATTCGTTCAATTTATATATGTATCCGTTTTTTATCATTACTAATTACATGATATAGTTATTTTTATAGATTCTAAACAATTAAAGGTACTTTATAGGAAGAAAATATCGGCATTCGAGGCCTGTAAGACTATTTCAATCAGAATGATATTGAAGCCCATTAAATTTTACATCGATATAGAGAGTTTAATAAAATTGTAAGACCTGCTTTTAAGAAAATCGTAAAAAGGTGCTAAATGCGTGGTTTAAAGAGGCTCTTCTGGTTAGCTGATTTTGATGTAAGAGTTGCTGTAACATCACAGGCGCATAATTGTCTTAAATATGAAATTTCAGTATTTTACGAATATTCGTTTTCTTGCTAGACTTACAACGGAGACACAGACCTTTTTGGTCATTTGGACTCAGGGGGCCCTAAAACGTGTATTTCCGGCACAGGAGTTCAAAAATGTTTACCATCGGAATACTTTCCCTTACTAAATATTTCATAAGGGAAAATAAAATGACAATAACATTTTTTTTGTTTTTGAGGTACACTTAGTACCCAGCATAAAGAATATTTTACGCGACTTGATCATTAATATAAATTGCATCTACAATTAAGTGCAAGTAAAAATCGTAAAAGTTTAGATCTTAAGAGTGACAAACCAAAAAAAATAAGGAACATTTAAGAAGTTATTTTTTCCCAAGTATCACAGATAAGTGTAATCGTCCTCGCTTTGGCAAGTAGTTGACCTTTTGGCTCGTGTGAAAGGATTTTTCACAAAGTCTTGTTTTTCGCATACTTTGATGGTATATTGTTCATGTCTATAAAGGATTCATGTAGTTTTGTTATTGTATTTCGAAATCCACAACATTGTATTATAATTTCCTTCCCACACCTGTGTCCTTCATCTTTCACCGATATCATTAAACACCATCTCATCCTTGTTTCTCACTGTAATTTCATGGAGTAATAAACTTCCTCGTTTAACTTTCAATGGTGATTAGCAAACTCGTGAGCAGTGGGCGATAAGCACCTTTCATAACAATTTAGCACGACTGGATAATAAGTACCTAATAATAACTTCATATGAATCAAGTCTCGCCCGTAATTAAAATTACAACCCAAGTATGTTTCAAGGATTGTTTAAATTTGTAATGATTTATAAATATGTGTTTGTCGGAAACATTCCATAAAGTTAGAATCGGTCATAATTTCTCCGAGAGATTTGAGGTGCGATCGGGTTTGAAACAGGGTGACTCTCTTTCACCTGTGTTATTTAATATAGCTTTAGAATATTTCATAGAAAAGGTGATTTGTACCGAGAAAGGCTTAAATATGGGCGTCAAGATTCCGGTTTTGGGGTATGCCGATGATCTGGTACTGCTAAGTGAAGACTCGGAAACCATACAACTAAATACAAGTGTGTTAATAAAAACCGGTAAAGAAATAGGACTCGAATTATATACCGAAAAGACGAAATATATGATTAGTAGCAGAAACGGAGTCGATCTTGGTGATATTGATATATCAGGACATACTTTTGAACACGTAGAGAAATTCAAGTATTTAGGTTCAATTATAACTAGAAAAAAATGAAATCCAGGAAGAAATAAAGTCCCGGTTAAAGGTGGGAAATGCGTGCTATTATTCAGTTGCTAAGTTACTTAGTTCGCGGCTTCTGTCTAAAAACTTAACGGTTAGAATTTATGAAACTATTATTCTTCCAACGGTTCTTTACGGGTGTGAAACGTGGCCGCTTACTTTGAAGGATGAACAACGACTTAAGGTTTTCGAAAATAAGGTATTGCGTAAAATATTTGGTCCGAAGAGCGATGAGGCCACTGAGGAGTTATTCCATTTTTATGTATTGGTTTGACCATTCCCTAGTAAGGATTCAGTGATTTAATCATATTCCGCTTGTCACGGTTGAACAGATCCGCTATCTAGGACTAATACTTGACAATCGTCTAACGAGGAAGAGTGAAACGTCAAGAAACTTCTCGCCGCATTCGGTTACTTACTGGATATACGCTGTAGCCTTCCAGGTAACTACAAAGGCTCATCTACATGATTGTCATTAGGCCTATCTAGAATTACGGAGTTGAGCTTAGGGGCTCTACTAAACCATCGATTTTTTTCGTATCCATCCTTACAATCGAAAATCGTTGAAAGCGTTGAGCTCCTTACTCGGTGACGAATAAACTCATCTATAAAGACCTTAATGTTCCATATGTTGCTAATATATCCTGAACCAGGTATTAATCCTTCTATGACAAAATCCTTTCCCACTCTAACCCACTAGCTTTAATCCTTGCTCTCTTCTATTCCTGATAATTCTCCGAGGCGTTTGAAAAGAAAAATGGCCATCTCCTTTAGATCTACTGTAGTTTTGATGATGGGCAGTTTCTCAACTTTTTTTTTTTACGTAGTTTTTCTTGGGGCTTATCTACTTGATGTATCATCTAATAGAGTTGTAAATTTCATTAAATAATTAAACAACAAATATGTGAATATGGAAACATAACCTTTATCTGTAGAAAACCACCATCTTCTAGAATTCTTAATACAAGAAAAATATCAAAAGACTTTTCCTACTTACCGCACCTAGGAACGCGTAGAAGTCCTGGGATATTTCGGTAACGCAATAGAGTCACATAACAATAAAATGAAAGAGAAATCGAAAAAGGAGCACTCTGCAATAAAGACAGGAAAACGATTTAAGGCGACCATTGTTGTATAAGTGTCATCATGGAAGTACTCAGGTTCTACGGCGAAAGTGCTGTAGAAGAGATAAATCTAAAAAGATATGAAGGTTCAAAAACTGAATGCTTACTAGGGAATGGTCAAACCAATACATAAAAAGAAGAATATTAATAATTTAGACAAAATTAAAATCAGTGAATATACTATACGTTGACACGGCTTGTTTTAATTTTCGGGTGTAAAATAATACGTCGATGTATTTTTTCCTAATTATAAAGAATATTTCTCTGAACATATAATTAATTGGTGCGAACATATAATATTAGTTATTATACCTATATTTCCTAGTATTTCATATATTTTTTGTAGCTTTTTTTTCCTCTTTGCATTTTTGTTTTTGTTTTGATTATTATCGTTATTCTCTTTGTAAGTCGTTATTTTACATTTTTAAGTACGATTCGTTTTATTTTTCTTTATTCAGTAATTGTATATCATTATATTTTGTTTTGGTCTATGAACGAAATAATTCTTTCATTTAATTTTATTTAGTTACTGTATTAAATTACATTTTGTTTCTTCAGTTATTGTATTTTGTTATTGTTTTTGTATGTCAGTATGTTCACACTACACTATACTATGTAATTCGCCTGTAGTTGGGCTCTCTTTAGAAATAAATAAATATTAGTCGATTATTAGTCACAAAACTCTTCACATTGTTTTTATCTAACCGTTACAACCTATTATTGTTATAAATCTATGATGTAATTATATATCTTCTTTGAGCCATTTTCAAGTTTCTACTACACTATAGATACTTTCTGTTATCATTCCTAATTTTAGTTTATACAGTTTTAATAAATGATATTTAAAAATTATATTTTACTGTAAAATATTTTATGTTAACTTTTATCCTTATCCAATTGCTTCTTATTTAGTATTCATGTTCCAAAATTCAGAACTGTGACTTAGAGGCACGTGGTTTTTAATGTATGTTTTTTTTTATTTCGTATGTATTTTTTTATTTTATTGATTTTTATGGCATTTATTTTGTAAAATTATTTTATTCAGTTAAATAATATGTGAATGTAGCCACACTATTTGTCCTTATTGAGATAAATAATGATATTACTGAATAATAAAAGTAGTGAAATAGAAACACGTACGTAATTGATCAAGTATATATGAATTAATATAAAATTAATTAAAGCTAAACTGTAAAGAAACTAACAAAAGGTAAGTGTCTAAAAACAAATATAAAATAATTTCTAAATAGTTTGATAAACAACTAAAGGAGAAAAGAAAAAACATATTTTTAATGCAGTTTTTGTTTTTTAAACAGTAATATAGATGTAAAATATACCTTTGGAAAGCTAAAAATTTTATAAAATAATATTGTCCAATGTACAAGCTTGTAAAAGTTAATGGAGAGTAAAGAAAAGCCGTTAAAACTAACTAATTATTTTAGATAGTGATGTAATAGATTATTTAATAAAACGCATGTTTCTATAGAAATTCAATTTAATTAATTCTTTATTATTTTCACTTATTTTGATCTCTTACTGTATTTCAAAATTCTTGAATTGATTTCATCAACGAAGGTAAGTGAAAGTCATGTGTTGCCCGCACCAGATTTTTTTAAATTTACAATGTTACTGAAGTTTCTATTAGAGTAAATTTAGTTGATAACGCGGTCAATGGTAATGTTAAGTATAAAAAAATAAAGGTTGTCTTTTAAAAATGGAAAAATACAACTTAATAAATGTTCAGTTTTCCATATTTGGCGTTTAATTACAGCCCAGGAGTTTCGATTGAATATTATGTCAAGACTAATTTACATGAAATCACAAGAATAGTTTAATTAAACCAACTAAAAATTATAGATTACATTTTTTTTTTAACACGAATGCACTTTAATTGCATCATGGTGTTGATAGCTAACCTATTGATTGCAGTTATTGACTGGTCGACCTTAAAAAACCTGATAGTGTCGGGTCAACTTAACACATTTATCTAAGTATTGAGGCTTTGTTGCTTAAGAAACCTTTTAAATTAGTTTATCAAGGGAGACCTCTTTTTACATTATTAGTTAATTTCAATATATTATTCAGCACACAAAAATAAATTTTTGTTTAGAAATTAACTTCTTGCTTACATTAAAAAAAAAAAATTATATAATTATTATATATAAAATTATATATAATTTTTTTTTTTTAATGTAAGCAAGAAGTTAATTTCTAAACAAAAATTTATTTTTGTGTGCTGAATAATATATTGAAATTAACTACAATAATAATGTAAAAAGAAGTCTCCCTTGAATATATATATATATATATATATATATATATATATATATATATATATATATATATATATATATATATATTATATATTTATATATATATATTGTTTTGTTTTTTTTTGTTTTTTTTAAAGTCACCTTATTTAACAGGATGCGATAACTCAAAAAAGTATTCAAGGTTAATAAGTTCTAAATTTACAATTGTAAAAAGGAAAAACTTATGAACTTTAAAGTAACTTTATGAAGTTTGCTTAACTTAATCCGTGGTAGGTAAATTTCTGAAATTAAATTAAGTATTTTTATTTTTTTGCTGTTTGTTTGTATGGATATAAGACCTTATAGTCCAGGAGCCATGGTTGACTACCTCATCCAAAACACATCTAGAAATATTTGTAAATATTTCTTTATACCATACTTATTATAAAAATGCATTTCTTGCGGTCCTAAAACTCTTACTAAACAGCTAATTAATTTGATGAAGTGATCAACTATGTCACGATTACTAGCCCATCGAGCATGGGAGTAATTTTTTTTTTTTTTTTTTTTTTTTTTTTTTTTTTTTTTTTTTTTTTTTTTTTTTTTTTTTTTTTTTTTTTTTTTTTTGATCCAAAACATGAAAATACATTTTCTGCGGTTTGAAAAATGTTATTAATGACCGAAAGAAGAGCAATCGTCCAGGCTGGCAGCCCACGCATTTAGATAGCCGGTGGTGTGACTATTTCAGAGCCAATTGACTTAAAATAAGACTAGATTGGGTTAATAATTATTATATTATGCAATATAATTGCAACTTTTTCTATTAAATTGATAATCAGGAGAGCCACTTTGTACAATCCAGTTTGCACTTTTTTTACTATTTTCTCAAAAAAGGCTAAAATGATTTTGATTATATTCACTATATCAATACTAAATGCTATGGGTTTTTATGTCACATGGGTTTCATTCTTATTAAAATAGTCTGATGGACTTAAATGCAGATTTTTAAAATTTTCCTTCTCTAAAGTAGCTTTAATTTTTTAGATTCCAAATAATTAACAATATAATTTTATTAACATAGATAAAATACGGCTGAATATACAACTAGAATGAATTTGATAACCAACTAGAGGAGAAAAGAGAAAAAAATATTTTTAGGTATTTTTTTCGAACATAAGAATAGTAATATAGATGTATAATACACTGTTAAAAAACTGAAGATTTTAGGGAAAATGTAACATAAAGACGGCATAAACGTCACTTTACATGACAATTTTATGTTATTTTATAATTTAATCTAATACATATGTTCCCAACGAAACTGATTTCAATTCTTTGAACTTTTTACTTCAATTTACCTACATTTAAACTCTAACTTTAGTTAATAGTTCTTAAATCGATTTTAACAATCTAGGCAAGTGAAAGTTGTGTGTTGCCCGCACTAGATGTTTATAAATTATCTTAGTACATTCCCACTACTATGTTTTTTTAATATGATCCGCATAATCTACTCTGCATCACATTCATGTGGTGACGATCCAGCTTGACATCTATTGAAGTATTAAATTGTGCATATCGATCCATCTAAGAAACGAAAGTAAATAGTTATTATCGAGGTGAAGAGGTTATGGGAATGGGTTAGAGAGAAAACCGGGACATTGAAATAACCGATATTTAACATATTTGTCTAGATTTGTATTTAATACACACACTCTTGTAGATAACCATTTTTTATATTTATTACATATACAGACTAACTATTTAAAAGTATATATATTTATTATTATTTACAACTGTATAATAAAATACATCTAGTAAATGTGATACAAGATATACTGTCATGATTCACATGTAGGGATACTACCCATTGGCAGCTCTCCAAAAACTATGCTACACTATAGGTCTCGGTGCCATCTTCTTTTTAGACGCCTAGGAGTTAGAGAAAAGGTTAGAAACTAGTGGGTTAGAGTGGGAATACAGTTTGTCATGAAAGGAGTGGTTCGCGCCAAGTCAGCAACATAAGGAACATTAAGGTCTTTATGGATGAGTTTAATTGATAAAAAATAGGGAGCATCGAGGATTTTTTATTGTAAGGATTAGAGACGGGACGAATTTGATATTTTAGTGGAGCCCCAAATCTCTACTCCCTAAGTCCATACAGGTCTTATGGTAGCCATGTACTCCTAGATGAGCCTTTAGTGCTCAAGTGGAAGGTTTGTCTACTAAGTGTTGGAGTAGTCGAAAACGTCGAGCAGTTTCTTGTCATTTCAGTCTTTAATGAGGGTTCCAAGTAAGACGTTTGTCCAGGTGGAGATATCGGGCCTGTTCAACCGGGACAAGAGGAGTGTTATTGAAGGATACTGTAGGGCAGGATGCCATTTGTTTACGACGATACAGACTAACTAAAATATTAACAACGGGTCCTTAGACCTACGAAACTATTTCTGTGTAAATAAATTTTAATAATTATACGATTTTACTCTATATTGATGGAAATAGCAGTTTAAAAAACCCATAAAATAAAAACTTAAAAAAAAAAAAAATAGCACATACCATGTACGTAATAAAGATAAAGCATGAAAAGAACAATAGAATAATTCAAAATGCATTAAATTTAAACAATTTAATTATTTATTATATCTCTATCCTCTAAGTCATTGATGCAATCTCTAGCAAGATTAAGACCCCATTCTTTGACAGTTTTTTTTAATTGACATATAACTAAAAATAATTATACATAAATAAAAATATTTAAACATTTTAATGACATAATTCAAGACTAATCATTCTCCTATATTTCTCCTAAAAATTATTGAATAAATCACAATTCAACAGAAAAAAAAATTAAATATATGGAAAATATCATTGGTTGGAAACAGTTTTTAATTTTAAGAACGTATTTGAGTTTCAAATCGATCTATTTTTAATCAACGTTTTTAGAAAAAAATAAACATATCACATTAATAATTTCCTTTCATATAAATAATTCCTTGTACATATAAACAATAAAACAGAATACAAGTTTATTTAAAGTATAAAAAAAATCTATAAATGAATATTCGTCGGCCCCTGCGTAAACTAAGTAAGTCAATGGTAAGTAGTAAATAGAATATTATGTAATATTTGATCAACTCTTAACTGATTGATTTCCAACTTTAAATATTAATATTCGAATAACAGCTAAGTTGGAACTTTAATACAAGTACAAATTTGTAATGAATCATAAATATGACTAAGTCAATGTAAACATTATTGCGTATCTCTATTATTTTCACTGGTTGTGGCAATACATTTGTTTTGAATTGATAAAAGCCAAGGACTCTTCTACTCCCACTAAAAAATCCTAGAGTCGTAGAAAGCTCATTGGAATAAAGTTGATAAGACAAAAAAAAATAAAGATAGAGTTTAAAGAATAATGAGTTTCTTACGTCCTGTACTTTATTAAAATGACTGAAATATTGTGAAAAATTATACTTATGAAAAAAAGCTTTCCACTCACCGAAAAATTAGCGCTATTAATTAACACTTACTATGGGGAACATCCAAATTCTCTAACATCAAACGCATCCAATCCTTTCAATCCAAAGTCCTCGGAACAATAGTTAAGGCTCCGTATTATGTCACCAACCATACCTTACACTAAGGCCTTAATATTCCATTTATCCTAGACCTTGTTCCATCAAAATTCTCCAGATTACATTAGAACATTATTCATCACCCCACCCAATCCTACAGTTCAATCCCTTTCCAGCTCCACAACACCCTTTCTACACACACTTCTAGAAGCTTGAAACAGCAGTGGCCTCGAGACCTCTTGTAAATATGTATATTGGAGTTCTAGCACTGTCTAGATTCTCCACTCAATGTGCTGTATGTATGACGTGTATATAGGTATGAGTGATTTATAGAATTTGTATAAATTTTATTAATTCCGTATTGTATATATATTTTATTATTTCATTGCTCTGTAAATACTATATGAATGTGATATAAATGTAGTATGAATGTTGAATTTCATTATTATTATCAATGTCCATATCGGGACAGATTATAATATTATTTAATAAAAATCTGGTGCGGACAACACACGGCTTTAGCTTACCTCCGTTTTTAAAATTGATTAAAGAATTTTCAAATACAGTTAGAGATGAAAATTAGTTAAATCATTAAAGAATTAATTAAATTGAATTTATATTGAAACATGTGTTTTATTATAAAATCTTTAATATTATTATCTAAAATAATCAGATAGTTTTATCGGCTTTTCGTCACTTATTATTAACTTTTAAAATCTTGTGTATAAGATAATATTTTTTTCTAAAATCTTCAGCTTTCCAACGGTATATTATACATGTATATTACTTATGTTCAAAAACAAAACAATGCATTAAAAAAATGTTTTTTTCAGTTTTCTCCTTTAGTTGGATATCGAATTCGTTCAACTTATATATTAAACTGTTTTTTATCAATCGTAACAAGAAAATATGGTTATTTTTATAGAATCTACAAAATTAAAGGTACTTTAGAGGAAAAAAAATTAATATTTTGGCATTTAAGCCCTGCCAGAGTATTTCAATCAGAATGAAGCCTATACTAAATGATGTTAAAGCCCATTAAATTTTACATCGATATAGGGAGTTTAATCAAAATCGTCAGAGCCGTTTTTGAGAAAATCGTAAAAAAATGAAAAATGCTTGGTATAAATTAGCTTTTCTGGTAAGCCGATTTTGATGATTGATTTCGGGCGTATAGTTGTCTTAAATATCAATTTTCAGTTTCATAGGACTTTTCGTTTACGCGCGGGAGTTACCCTCCCCCCCCCACACACACAGACCTTTTGGACTTGGTCATTTGGACTCAGGAGACCCTAAAACGTTTATTTCCGTTGATAACTGGAATTCGAAAATTTTCACCATCGCAATACTTTCCCTTACTATATATTTCATATATAGTTAAGTGAAAGTAAAATTGTTGTTGTTAAAAAAAAATATTAACACATAGATATTTTTTGGAGGATTTGTGTGAGTATTTAAGAAATCTTGAGGAATATTATAGTAAACTACAGCTATTAAACACTATCGTACAACTATGTTTTGGTCTAGGAACTACTAAACCATGATAAGTATTTAGTGTAGTGGAAAAACTTAGTTCAATCTTCACGACTAGCTCATTCCGTCTAAAATATATTTTTGTCATGAATAGGTATCTTTTTATTTTTTTTCAGACAGTTCATTAAAGTCAGAGAATACGTTCGTTGATGTGGATCTTGGACTCAAAATTACTTTAATATATTTTTTTAATAATGTGAAATAATTACTCTTCAAACTGCAAATAAAGAAATATGCATAAAAAGAATAATAAAGCAATGTACGTAACTAAGAGGTTAAATATCGGGTTCTCCAGATTTCTCTAATACAAAAAAAATGGGGCAAAAATAGAATATACCAAGTGAAAGGCAACTGACGATAAAGGCCGTTTGATAAGCTTATCGCCACTTAGCCTTCACAACTTGGAATATTTATTATATTATTTATATTATTTATTTACTCAAATATATAAAGTAAATAATATAACTTAAGGTGTAATGTTATTCTTAAAACCGCTAACCATGAATTAATACACCCCAAATTGATTTGACTCGCGTTATTCAAATTTGGAATCTCTGCATGCATGTCACTTCCAGCACGAATACAAGACATATGGAGAGAGAATTGTTTTCCATAATTAAGGGACACCTGAGGTGTAGTGGCTAGCGTAAAAGCCTTATATGCCTTAGATTTGAACCCAAGCAGGTAGCCCGAGGATTTTTTAAAGGAAGTAAAAAATCCTTGGATATGCCGTCCTTCGAAGGGAGCGTAAAATAGTGGTTCCCTGGCCTATGAGAATTCAGGTACTCGTTAAAGATTTCTATCCTTATTAAATCTGGATAGGAAAAATTCAGGACCCCCAAATGTAGCATCGTCCGATTAGCCACAGTAGCATGAAAACTACGTTAAATGAATAAACAAACAAATAAGTTTTCTAAAAACACACACATATATATATATATATATATATATATATATATATATTTAATAACAAAGTTATTAACTTTGTTTATTAATAAAGTTATTAATTATAACAATTTAATAACAAAGTTAAAAAATCTGAAGGTTATCAATAATTCTTCTATTCTTTTTATACCTCAAGAATTATAATATACAATTGAAGATATCAGCCATTGAAGAATGGTGTCAAAACTGGAGAATCAAAATAAATCCTAATAAATCCCATCAAATCACCTTCACTCTACGTCGTAAGCCTATGACTTCCTGCCCCACCGTATCCTTTAACAATATCCTACTTACTCCTGTTGAACAGATTCGGTACTTAGGACTCCACCTCGACAAACGCCTAACATGGAATCCTCATACTAGACTGAAACGACAGGAAACTGCTCGTAGATACAGATTACTACAACACTTACTTGACAAACGTTCAAAACTTCCTACTTACTACAAAAAACTCTTTTATATCACAATTATCAGGCCTATTTGGACCTATGGCATTGAGCTATGGGGGTCTACTAAACCATCGAATTCCTCTCGCATCCAATCCTTGCAGTCCAAAATCCTTCGTAAAATCCTCAATGCTCCTTACTTTGTTACTAATAAAATCATCCATAAAGACCTAAATATCCCATTAGTTGAAGACTTGGCCCGTTACAGATATACCTCTTTTCATTCCAAACTCCCTGCCCACTCAAACCCGCTTATCCGTGACCTCTCCTCCATATCTATTCCCGACAACCCACCGAGGCGCCTTAAAAGAAGATGGCCAAGAGACCTTCTAACATAAGACATTGGAGTGCTACCAATGGGTAGTTTCTTCTCAGGACTATCATGTGTACTAATCATATATAAAGCCTATTTACTTGTTGTATTTATTTAATACAGTTGTAAATTTCTTTAAATAAATAAATAAAAAAAAAATATACAATTGTTTTATTTATTTTTTTATGAAAGCAATTGATTCAAGTTAAAATAAATCTTTAAGCCCTGTTCATTTTTAATCAAGTAATTTGTCGTTTGTTGATCTACGGGGGAAAAAAAACCTTGAGGAATAAAAAGAAAAGTAAACGGTTTCGCAATAGCAGTAATGCTTTGAAGCACTTTAAGTTGGAAAAGGACGACTCTTCTAGAATTCAAGGATAATGTACTTGGTATATAGTGCGTTCAGTTCAAAATAAATTGTACAGTCACAGACAACGAAAAGAAGCAGGTAGCGCAACAATGGTTATGCCGTCTATCGGAGGGAACGTAAAACAGTGGTCCCGAGCCTGTAAGATGTCAGGTACTCGTTAAAGATACCTCCTCATTACACCTTAATGTACAAAATTTAGGACTCTCAGCATCGTCTGATTGGCCACATTAAGAAGACGTTAAGTAAATTAACAAACAGTTGCATAATTGAGCTTATAAGAGAGAATTTAAATACATACTGAACTGATAGAGATAAAAAAAAAAATAACTCGAGATTCAAATAAGTATTTTATGTGCAATTTAAAAGTCACCTATGCTTTCACTTTTGTAATAAGTTAATACCTGAAGTAGCCTGTTTTAAGTTAAAATCTGAAGCAGATTTAGAATTAATGCAAATTATTGTTTATCATTCGATTAAAAAATACCATACCACTTTTTATAAAATTTTCTTGGAGAAATCAAAATCTAAGATGCTTATAGTTGCATAATATTGCTTCCTGGATAAAGTTGCAGATACCGCCATTGCATAATGACTAGTAATAATCGATATTTAAATTCGCTCGATCTTAAAGAGTCGTTTCATAACGGAATTTTCTTTCGCTTAGAGCGATCCGAGGCAAACGGCATTCCGGCGAATGCGTCTTATTGTTGTCGACAATAAAGAAACAGGCTTCGTACAAGTTCAGCAGGAAATAGGTCTCGCCAATGACTAATGTTTAGGTTAGCGTCGGGCAACGGTTTTTTTATTTTCACTTGCCTATAGACATATATAAAAAATGAATGACAAGAAAAAAATTGAAATGCAACTGCTGTACTTGCTAGTAATTTTGATCCAACATCGATGTCGCAAACTCCTCCATTGATAAGAACTCTCCAGAAAAATGTTTATCACTTAGGTAATTTAATCTAAATACCCATAAAACAGGATCAACAAAATAATAATAATAATAAGTCACCCCAAAACTATTTTCCATAACAAAAATAAAATAAATAATCAAATCATAAAATTAAAATAGAAAATATAATTCTATAGGGTCTTCTCGTATATTTAATGGATATTTAGATTATTCGTACATTTAAAAGCATATAAATTTAATGTACATTTAAAGTAGATATACGCTTGGCTATCATATATTTTTTACCAATTTCTCAAACGCTTAGGTGGGATTTTAATTAGATTGGGTTGTCCTGGAAAATAATGCAGTATTACGATTTAAGAAAAAGAAAAATTATATATTTAAAAAAATAAAATAAAAATGCACTCTTATACTTTCAATAAATTACTACCAACGTGGAATCTTTTCCGTACCATCTGAATAAAATTTCGAATCCTTATAATTCATTAATTCAGATACCCATTTTCCAAGGCTCTTCATTCAATAACATTTTTGCTTAGTAAAATATGATGGTAAAAAATAAAAACTTTTATTAAGAGCCAAAGACTTGCAGATAAACGAGAGAAATGGATACGTTTCTTTATCCATTTAACGTCAATTTAAGTTGCTGAGGATGATCAGACGATGCTACAGTGGGAGTCCTACATTTTGCCTAGTCAGATTTAATTAGGACAAAGATCTTTAACGAGTATCTGATATCGTACAGGCTTACTCCCAATAAAAAATCCTAGGAACACTTGCTAGATTTGAACCCTCGACCTTGGGCATAGAAGGCTGATATGCCAGCCTCTACACAACAGATAACTCCAAAATAGACACGCAAGAAGAATACAAAAAACAAATTATTTAGTTTATATTCAAGATATTATAATTAATAGCCAGTTAGTTGGCGCGACAAGGTTTGTAGACCCTTGGCCAGATGATGTAGTTCTCTTGGATGCCACCTTACGATTCTCCATGATAAAGTTTAGGATTAGGGTCATCACTCCTTAATTTTTTGAGTGACCTCCAATTGGCTGACGAGCCACACATACCCAGAGGAGAGGCTATGAGCTTCTCCCTATTTAATTATATCATGATACTTAAAAAAGTCCTCCTAGGACTGGAATTCATACTCACAACTTTTTGTGGACTACCATCTTAGTCACGTAGCTACGTGCTCTCCTAATTATTAATAAGATAATAAGTTTAAAACTCAATCATTACCTTGAAAACAGAAGGCATGACAAGGTATCTACTTTCCTTTTTTATGCTCCCCTGTTGCCTACTACATGTTAACAAATTTCGGATTGCCTTGTTAAATACCTATTTTGGGAAACCATATTTATTATAATAGTAAAATAAAAGAAAGAAATGTGTATCTTGAATCATTCTACTAAATTATTAACCGACTAGAGCGCACGTAAATTTAGTTAAGGATTGGAATATTTTTTGCTAGTTTCTGTTAATCAACGACGTATGTTGAAACAAACCTATTAGTTGGAGTTGAAGATAGTCTTCTGTTTACTACTTTGCTAAGTGGATAACTTGGTCTCATTAAAAAATAAGCGTAAAACTGATTAACTCTTCCCGAAACCTTCAGATAAATGACCTCACATCTAATTGGGTTCGCTATACCTTCAAGGTCGAACAGAAGGTACTACCGAAAAGACTGAGCATCGAAGTGCAACTGACCTAATTTCGGGATCGACGTATCATTCAACCTCTGGGGGCGGGGTGGCCGAGCGTGTTAGCGCGCGTTGCTGTGAGCACGCGTTGCCTAGCAACAGATAACCGAAAAGTTAAAACCAAATAATTACGAGTTCGACTCTCCTGCTGGGGGATTTTATCTCGGCATATATCCCCCGCCTCACCCCCTGGCCTGAGAGAACCCCCGTATAGCCTTCAAAGGCGAGGTAGTAGGGTGGACAAAAAAAAAAAAAAAGAAAGAAAAGAAAAAAAAAAGTATCATTCAATCAGAAATATCTGAATATGCGACTTTTAAAACAAATCGATTCCAATAAGGACGATACAACTTGATTTGGCATTCAGACCACAAACGTCGAGATCCTCATCTAAAATGGCTTTCACTTTCCGAGACATGTGTTCTGCCAGTTTCTAAATACCCAGCCATGTCCTCGAATCTCTTCCAGTTTCGATGGGCCGCAACCGAAACCTGTTTCTTTTCGTGACGTGTCATTTAAAGCGGATTTATAGATATGAGGAATTAGTTTAGCAAAAAGTTTTGGACCAGGATTTTATCTTAGAAATGGCCTCTGAAGGTCGCTTGTTTTGTTTTGGTTTCCGAGATCTTTAACCAGTTTTAAACTAAAAAAAAAATGTTTTATATTTCGGCAAAACTTTTAGGATTTCATTGAGGCGCAGAAACAATTATTTGACCAAAACGTCTTTACAATGTCTAGTGTTATTTCCGCTAAAATTCTGTAAGTATAAAAAACAAACAATATTAATAAAGTTTCATTTGATTGTGTCTGAATATTGGTCATGTATTTCAAGTGCATAGTTAAGATTTCCCCACGTAACGAACGCATTGGAAGATCAAAGACTGCTGAAGGAGAGGTGTCAATTTATTTACGATCAAATTATCATGGCAGTGTGAAATTTCTCTCGTTAAAAATATATAAAAAAAGTTGGGATACGATTGATGGGATATAGAAAGGACTTTCGAAAACTAAAACATTCTTATCCTCTTCAAGCAGTTACCATCGGTCACTATTATGAGATGAGAAGGATCTAGACCCGAGAGCAAGTGGGCAACACCTACGTCAAACACACTCAGTGCCCGATTGTTAGCCTGCCTTTGTGTGAACTTCCTCCCGTTGCACGCCAATCATTCTCTCTATTCATAGTTCACGGGAGCCGTATTCAAATTTAAATCTCTCTACTGTTGGCTTTTTCTAGATGGAAAACCTGGGAAATGGTTTGTTTAGACAATACCACGGTATATGGTCTGCACGTGCATGCCGTAAATTGTCGCAGGTGTAGTTAAAAATAAGATGCATCTATAGCGGAACTGAATGAGTTTCGGAAAGTAGTTCTATTTCAGTCCTGTCATGACTCAGTTTCTTTATGTTAAAAAAAAAAAAAGTCGTATTTTAAGAAACCGACGATGAAACATATTATTGATATATAATTTTACCAGTGGACCTGCTCCTGCATTGCTCGTGTGTGATTTCAACGACTTGTCATTTACGTATAAAAAGCTCTGTATGACCGATTTAGATATTTAGTTCATCGTAAAAAAAAGTGAGATTAGCAAGAAAAAATGTTTATTTTATGTCTATTCATTATTACATTAATTCAACGCCAGAAAAACATAAATTAAAATTGGTTCAGTTTATTCGTTTGTTATTTTAAAGTGAAGCATAGATAATAGAAAAGTTAATTTCCCCATATAAAGAAAACTTGGTTGCTACGAATGTATTCAAAACAATAAAAATAAAAAAACTATCCTATTAGGTTTATAACTATTTTATATTTTAAAAAATGTATTTAAAAAACATTTTAAGTTTTAATACATTTTAAAAGTTAAATTAAGTTTTAATGCATTTTAAAAGTTTAATTAAGTAATCCCCTGTAACATGGTGGCATAATAGCCTTCTATGACAAATTTCGCGGGTTCAAACCAGCCTAGGCGGTCCTAGGATTTTTTATTAATGGGAGTAAAAATCCTTAGTTATGCTGTCCTTTGGAGGGGACGTAAAAAGGTGGTCCCAAGCCTGTGCGATGTCAGGTACTCGTTAAAAATCCCTATCCTAATTAAACCTGGATAGGCAAAATTTAGGACTTACACTGTAGCATCGTCCGATTTGCCACAATAGCATAAAGTGAGGTTAAATAAATTAACAAACAAATTACATTTTCATAGGTATCCCATTTAGTTAACTGTGAAACATCTGTATTGTAATTTTGTACATGAATCTAATGAAGTAGTCTCTTGAGTGCCATGTCAAATTTTTCAGGTTATTTGGAAAAATATGTTTACTCCAGGATAGGTTTTGACCACTAATGATTCCAAGGTTTCTTACTGAGGTGTGGAAGTGGATAGGTAGGCTATTGAGATTAAGTAAGAGATGTATTTCACATTTTAAAAAATACTAATATTAAAAAACAACTTTATTCGATCATATTACCAATTGTAACATTTAGGACAGTGACAATGCTAAATTACCTCATTTATACGATACATAAATATAACAAGATAAAATAATGATACAAAATATATTTTTTTTTAAAAAATCAATAAAATATGTACAAAGTTTAAAAAGAATCAAAACCTAAAAAGCACTCAAACATATTAAACAATTCATTACATCCACCACAATACACTTATTCTCTACTAATATTTAGAGCAAAAGGAAAATTGATGGGACTAAATTGTCAGCCATGGAGGAGAAATAAGGTACTTCTCTGTGTCATGAATAATCCCAATGTACCAGAGGACATCTACCACTTTTTGTCAATATGTCCTACCTTAAAGGAGTTCAGGATGCAATATTAATAAATAAATAAATAGGAAATAATTAAAAAAACTAACTTGCATGAAGTAATAAAAAGGTTAAATGGACTTGATTGGGTGAAACTATATCTAAATAGAGCAATAAAATACAGACATTTTCTGGTCCAGCGCTTTAATTATTAAATCATCAATAAAATCAATAACAATAGATTATAATATTTCAAAAATACACATTTAATCTTAATTATTATCACAAGCTAATGAAACTTTAGATGTATGGGATATTTACAAACAAAATTTAAAAAAAAAAAAAGGAAACTCGAAGCTTAAGAAGGTAATCGAGCTTATTAGCTGGAGACAACATACAATAAACAGTTTTTTCTCAAACATTATTTTTGAAATTTACAACTATACTTCATAAATTGTGATATTTACTTGTATAATGAATCATGATACAACAAGTAAATATGATAAAAGAAAAATGACATAAAACAGACTTGCAGAAGAACTACCCAATGGTAGCACTCCTGTAACTTTTCTAAACTAGAAGATCTCGAGGCCATCTTCTTTTCAGACCCCTCGGAGGATTGTCAGGAATCGAAGAGGAAACAAGGACTAAACTAGTGGGTTAGAGTGGGAGAGGAGTTTTTTATGGAAGGATTGATATCTGGTTCGGGCCATATTATAGATAATATTACCGATAGAAAAATATGCAATTATTTTAAGAATGACAACGCATTTCTATCGCCATTGCTTTGTGAGCTTCGATTTTTATATGATATATACTTTCATTTTTTTTTTTTTTTGTATATTATTGTAAATAAAAGCATTTATTCATCCATATTAAATTATTACACATATTAATAAAGAATTATAATTATTATTATTTAATAGTTGAACAAAATTAGGCAGCTAAGCACTAACAAAATAAATATTTAAGCACACACACACATATATATGAGATGAGATTTTTTTATTTTTACATTTCATATTTGATATATCAATAAAAATGTGTATGTGTTTTTTCTTGAATCTTGCTTTAAGATATCCATTTAAATTCCTGAGCTCACGAACGTCAATCTAGATCATATCTCTTGCTAATACATTAGTGGGCTGGTGTTTTGACATGGATGCACATATTATACAGGCTTGAGGTGGTCCAGCTTGTCCGTTCTCGAAAAGGCGGTCCAGAAAAAAGAAAGCAGACTGCGATTTCTCCCATCTGTTAATTATCGGTCTATGCGCGGAGCCCTGGATGTTTCCGTTTAAAGGCCAGGTCCTTGATATCTTCAAGCCGTTCCCACAGCGTCCGGCTATCGAACCGGCTTCTGGGGCCATCATCTCCTGATACCGATCCAGATAGTCTAGGGAAAAAGAGAGGGGGGACAGGAAATTTGGGTATTCGAGAATCCGGAATACAGAGCATGAGTTTTATGAAGGTAATTTTACTAGAAAAATTAAGAAGACTATTTAAAAAATATATATTACTAGCTGACTTTAAACGTTGTTTTGCTATATAAATTATTTCTAGAAAATGTATAGAGTAGAAAAAAAAAATCCAACTTATTGTAATTGTGTAAGGATGTGGTGTATATGAGTATAAGATACATGGAGCAATGTGAACGATGAGGGAATATTAAAAAAAAAAAAAAAAAAAAAAACACCAAACATTAACTTTTTTAATTTATAATAATTTATTCCTTAAAATTATGTATCATTAATTAATTACGACGGAAACACTAAATAACAATATCAACCTCTTCATGCTATGGCGTGAACAATATTTTTTGTTAGCCCATCTTTAGCTAACACAAACAAACTGGATGGTTTACCCACTCCAGAGCATGCCACGTAAAATCGTCCGTGTGAAAAACATGGGTTACACTGAGATAGTAAAATGATAATTTTAGAGGTTACTAACTACGCTTGATGCAAAAACAATAATAATGGCCGAAAACTGTGGAGGGAGTAAAAAAAGGAAGGATCTGGTGGACCTCTGCTGGGTATAACTTACCAAGTGAGGGATCACTTGTAGCTGGGTGGCTAGCGTAACAGCCTCCCATGCTAAAGGTCACGGGTTCAAACCCGCAGGTGGTCCTAGGATTTTTTAATAGGAGTAAAAAATCCTTAGTTACGCCGTCCTTCGGAGGGGACATAAAAAGGTGGTCCCGAGCCTGTGCGATGTCAGATACTCGCTAAAGATCCCTATCCTAATAAAACCTGGATAGGCAAAATTTAGGACTCCCACTGTAGCATCGTCCGATTAGCCATAGTATCATAAAGTGACGTTAAATAAGTAAACAAACAAACTTACCAAGTGATAATTTATTAGTTATTAAGCGGGATGAAAAATATTAAATTACTAAAATGACAATTGAAAAAAAGGGGTTGGTGATAAAATGGTGACAATTTAGGGTTGTATTTTTTTTTAATGCTTTTATTATTATAAAATAATAATAAAATCAATTTGTTGTCAAACAAATAAAAGAAAATAATGTTAGGGATGGAAAAACCCTTATCACTTACGAGTATGAAAAATAGACAGTAGCCGATTCTAAGACCTATTGAATATGCATATAAAATTTCAATCAATAAAATATTTTTTTAAATGATAGATTGGTGGCAGAAAATTTTAGAAATGGAAAATACCAGACTTCCCAAAATATGCTAAAATAGACTTAGAGACCTAGAAACCAATAAAAACATGCCTTTTAACTGGACTGCAGAAGTTCGTAGGTCACTGATTCTTATAGGTTCAGAGGAAATATTCTCAATGATCCAGCTGTTTAAAAAAATTCAAAGAGCCAACTGTTTAAGAAAATTGGTAATCATTTATATTCGAGGGATATAGAAGCTATTAAAAATAATTCTTACAGTAAAATATATCGTCATATAACCAACTTCCAACTAGGAGAAGAATATTTAAATCTTAGATGCAATATAAACAAAATAAAGTTAATCGCTCAACTGAGACTGGCAGGCAAGAAATCACAGAGGATAACTCTGTAAATATGCAAAGCTAAAAGCTATTCAGAGGGAAATCGTCACACTTCGGTCTCTAGATATACTTCAATGCGGATATATCGCTTAATGCATCGATATATCCGCTTCTTGGAACAGAATGTTTAGGAATCCATTTTTAGCAGGGTCAGGAACTTTTATGACCTCAGATAGATCAAAACCCATCAAATTTTTATCAACACGGATGCGTTTGATCACACCAAGTTTTTGAAAGGCTACTTACATGATATTGACTGACTTCTACATTTTAGCTGTTTGTCCATTACGCCCCTTTATACCAATGTGGCTAAACGGACGATACTACAATGGCTGTCCTAAAATTTGTCTATCCGGGCTTGATTAGGATAACGATAATTAACGAATACTTGACATCGCACAGGCTTGGAAAAAGGAACCACATTTCTACAACTCCTCCGAAGGACGATATAACTTAGAATTTGTTACTTCCATTAAAAATCGTAGAGCCAGGATTGAGACTGCGACGTTACTACATTATTGTATTGGCCTTTCTATGTACATGGACACATACGTATTATACATTAGGCCTTATTTTTATATGTTTGTTTGTTATAAATATGGGCTATATCTATATTTTAATTGATGCGTCACCTTAAAGTATATTTTTTACTTTCAATCACCTATATATTAAATATATTGTAAGTAAAAGTGTTTTGTGACCCCGGCAATTCATGGTGACTTGTTTCCCATGGATATTGCACACGAATCATTGGTAGTTTATGACTGATGAGCGGACTGTATTTAAGAGAGGGTTTTGAATGTGCATAGCTTATTTTAACAATATTGAATATTTAATCGGTTCATAACAATACAAAATGGCATTTATGTTTTTTCTCAATGAATAAATTATAATAAAATCTAAAATCATTGACTAAATGCAGAAATGTTGAAACTTCAAACGTTTATTTTGCAGTAAATAGAGACATATTGCCTCGCAATTATTACATCATTTCGTAAAAAGGAATCTGTAGTCTCCAACGACATTAGCGGGTTATTCTTTAGGTATCTAGTTCTCTCTCCCATTACCGGTACCAGTGTTAGCCCCTTCAAAATGTTCTTCAATATTACACCACCCTGAGTCCAGAAAGGTCTAGATCCACCTCTCAACTTTAATCTTAAAATCTTGCCCGTAGCGGATACGAAACGAACCTACCTACATACGATACCTTATTGAAGTTTTCTAGAGTGAAGTTGTGCGTTGAATGTTTAGAACGATGAAAGAGAAAGTATTGGAGGGTTCGGTAAGCTGCACAAGAAGGAATTACGGACCATGTACCCGATAACTATACATAAACATCACAACGGCTGAAGCGGTTTGTTATAATGGTTATAAAACATTACAAAGACAAGTTTTAAAAATAAAAAAATGTATAAGGTTCTTTTCAACGTCCTATCACCTAATCTATTTTTTTTTTAATTTCTCTGCATATTCTAATTTTGATCGCAGATCTTGGGCCTGAGTTCCAAAGTTAAGAATTTCTGACAGTTTGGAATTAGTGCTGGAACAACTTACTGATTCCTTACTTATTGGGCTTGGATGTGTAGGAACGAACAAAAAATGCACTGCCCTTGAACTAACAGCTTTCTTAAGTTGTGGAAAACAATTCGTAGATTGATTTGAAGAGCATTCAGTTGAGGCTAAAACTGCCGATATAAGTTTGGATTGAGGAAAGTACGTATATTAGACCAACAACCCTTCCAATACATTTACTATTCAAAAAAATGGTGTCAGAACTGGAGGATTAAAATAAATCCTAGAAAATCCCACTAAATTACCTTTACCCTTCGTCTCAAACCGATGACTTCCTACCATCCTGTATCCTTTAATAATACCCCACTCATACCTGTTGAATAAATCCGATACCTAGGACTCCATCTTGACAAACGTCTTACATGTAATCCTCATACGAGATTAAACGACAAGAAACTGCCCGTAGATACAGAATACTAAAACACTTATTTGACAAGCGTTCAACACTTCCAATTAACTACAAAAAGCTCATTCATCTTACCATTATCAGACTCATCTGGACATATGGAATCGAGCTTTGGGGCTCTACTAAGCTAATACAAATACTATCACAAAACAGATATGTCTCTTGTAATTCCAAACTCCCGACTAACACGAATCCTCTTGTACGCAACTTATCATTCCTGTCATCCCTCCGAGGCGATTCAAAGACGATGGCCTGGAGACCTACTAATTTAAATTGACTTTGAAGTGCCACCACTAGGTAGTTCTTCACTAGACATTTTCAAGCCCATAATTGTAATGAGTCCATTTACTTACTGTATTTATCATAATAAGTACAGTTTTAAATATCAATAAAATGTTTAAAAAAAAAAAACTATAAAAAAATTAATCATGTTTTTATTAAAGCAATGATGTAAAAACCTCATGGAGTTTTCTCCACAAACATTGAATAGATCATTTAAACTATTTTTATTTAATCTTTGAGTCAAATCAAGTCACCCCTATAGATGTTTTTTGTAAAACAGAAACGAGAAAAAAATAAGCTGTAAGCAAATATTTACTTTAAATGCGCATGCAAGTCTATTGGAAGGTCGCAAATGCTCAGCAGAGCGCGAAAGAGACGTCTCATTTGCAAGTACAAGGCCAACGCAGAGACAAAGCGATCTTCTGGAAGTGGCTAATTTTCTGTAAATTAGTTAAATCAGGGAAATTGCTGTCAATTTACAGGGATTCTGCTAGGACGTCTGAGATGTCAAAACTAGAGAAAAGGTTACATTTATGACAGTAGCGAAGTTTCTTTTTCTACATCATTCCCTGGGTAATATTTTTATTTAGCTAACTTCAAATCAATTAAAAAAATTCTATTGAATTATATTGCCACTAGAAGATATTGTTATGTTCTATATTTTTTTAAATTTATGTTAAGTTGATTTATTTTTCATTAATTTTATGACTTGGTTAAATATAGCCAAATATTATCAAATATTAGAAGGTCCCAGAATAATTTTTTTTTATATTATAGATTAAATCAAAAATGTGTTTCTACTTTATAAACAAATAAAAACAATAAAAAAAATAACAATTTCTTTAAATAAAATACATTCTGCATATCTTGATACTTATGAATTCATATATTATTATTATTATTGTTATTGATAACAAGTAATAGACAATGTTTTCTGATAATACACTTACTATTTTATCTGACAAAAACTAATAACAATTAAATAATCAGAATTCCTTTTGGTTTATTATTTCTAATAATGAACCTTTGTAATCGACCAAAAATAAAAATAAAATACTCCCTCCCCCAAAAAAAAAAAATTTGAGGGCTTACGTTTCAAGATAAAATAACGGATAAAAAATAAAATCGTTTTTCCGCCGTGCAGAGAGAAAAAAAATGAAATTTTACTCATAAATACGTTCATAACTCAGTTATTTTTGGAGATAGAGAAAAATGTTTAGAGAGTTTTAGAATCAGTAAAGTGCGATAATAATAATAATAAAAAAAAGTTGATCTGTATATTCAAGTCACAAATTATAACAGATGTAATTCCACCAAAAATCGGTTATTATTGATGATGGAGAAACATTGAAAATACTTTTGAGATCAATACAACAAGATGAACAAAGAGAAAAAAAAAATCTTATATGATCAAGCTACAACGTATAAGAGATGTGACTCCCTGCTAACTCGGTTATTATTGATGTTACAGAAAAAGTGTAAGGTGTTCTGAAATCAGGAAAATTTATTTGAATGAAAAAAGAAAGAAAAGAATAGGAAATAGTAACGCAGTCTGGCATATATGCTTTTAGTTCATTATTTTCAATGATGGACCTTTGTAATCAGCCAAAAAAAAAAAAATACCCACCTTCAAAATTTGAGGGCTCTAGTTTGGAATTGCGCAGAACCCGAATAATGAATAAATAAAATCCGTTTCTACTAATTAATAAATAAAAAAATACCAATTTCTTAGAGAATTAAATTTTCTACAAAATAGCAGACTATATCTCCATTTTGAATTTAGCAGTGGTGATATGCCATTTTTCTTTGAATTATTTATGCTTTTCATATTACTTAATGCCTGTCTACACCTTTATAAACAATTATACCCTAACAATATTAGATCGGAAATAATAAACCACATTTAAATTATAATAATTTGCTGCGTTTTTACCTATCAATTTCTAAAAAACATTTTCAAACATTAGTGATCATTTATTTAATTTTTTCTAAAGGAATTCGTCGTTGCTGTATTGTTATTATTGAAGAATGGGAGGAAAATTGTAGCATAGAAGTATTTTAGTCAACATGAGTGCTGGAAAATAAAACATTCAACGGCGCCACTCGGCTCAAGAATAGAATGTTTAATAGTTCCGCTATTATTGCCAATACACAGAAATCGTTTACGAGAGCACGGAATGTCAATTGGTTTTTGAAGAGAGGGATACTCACTTAGAAATCTCAACAAAGGGATAGAGGATATAAGCACACATCTTCTCCGAAAAGCCTCTTTAGTTTTTACCTCATAATTTATTTTCAATTATATTTCCTTGTCTTTTTAACGAGAAAGACAATGCATAATTAAACAGTGACGTTATGAGAATTGATAATGTCTAATGGTACAACTTTAATGCCATATATTGATGAGCAGATTTCGATATTATCTTCTCACGTTTTGAAATTAAAAATGGTCTATTGACTGCGTATCTGCGGATACTAGGAGCTTGGGAGTCCACAACTGGATTGCTGCTGGATGACAAAAGCTTCTGAAGATCGCTGGTTTAGTCCATGAGATAGTACATGGTTGATTATCTAATCGAACAAACATCTAGAAATATTTTTTAAATTTCTTTCTAGCATACTAATTACAAAAATGTATTTCTTGCGTTACTAAAACTTTAACTAAGCAGCTAATTAATTTGATGAAGTGACCAATTACATCCAATTCCATATTATTTTATTATTTATTAATTATTATTATCTTTATTGAGTCTAATTTCAAGTCAATTTCCTGTGAAATAGTTACACCAAGGGCCATCTTAGCGTGTGGGCTACCAGCCTCCACGTGGTTTCGCTGGACGGTTGATCTTCAGGCGATCATTAGTGAGAGTTTCTAAACCTCTAGAAATATATTTTGGTCATTTTTGAGACATAACAGGACAGCTAAAACAAAAGAACTCTTATTTTCGAAAGGCTATTAAATCGGATGTTATTGGTAACATCATCTAATTAATGAGCTGCTTAGTAAGAGTTTTGGGACCGCAAGAAATGCATTTTTGTAATAATTATGGTAGAAAGAAATTTTTAAAAATATTTCTAGATGTAGTATTGTAGCGCCGAAAAAACACCGTATGTTGGGCCAAATTTGCAACCAATAGGATAATGAAGTCTTTATAGATGATATTATTTATGGGCTTAGCCAGGTTTTATTAGGAGAATGACCAATCATGTTAAAAACGTTACAGAGGGAGAGACAAGTGAATCGAAAATATACGTCATTTTTTTAAACACTGTCTAAATACATATACATTTGAAAATTAAATATGTGCTTAGAAGTAAACACACCCTGTAAGCATACTACAGGAGCCGATGGCTGTTTGTCTAGCACATTAGTCTACCGAGCCAAAGATGTTGAGTTCGAATCCTAGTCCCGGGAGAACTTTTGCAAGCACATAATTAAGGATAATAGGCACATTAATGAGGATTCACTCATAGCCTTAAATCTTGGGCATATTAGGACCGTCAGCCAACTGGAGGTCACTCACAACAATAGCCGTAGCAAGTGATGATCGTTGAGAATAGCGAGTGTCATTTCCTAGAAGATTATACCGCGCGGCCAAGGATCTACACGATAGGCCGCGACATACCGTATATTGCTGACTTGTCACTAACCAGGTACCATTCCCTTCATGAGAAACTCTATTCCCATTCTAACCCATTAGTTTTAATCATTGCTTCTTCTTCGATTCCTGATGATCCTATCTAGAAAGATGACCGCAGGACATTCTGATTAAGAATTCTTATTGGAGTACTGCCAATGGGTATTGTAGAGTATTTCATGTCAGATTATTATATTTTCATCACATTTATTTACTGTTTTTCTTAATGCAGTTGTTAACACCAATAAATATATTTAAATAAATAGAATTTATCCCAACAATGTGTCCTTATACTGACCTCCCCTCGCATACCTATAATTCCATAGCAAGGATTGATGTGGAATAAATTTGATGCAGTTAAGCTCAACCTTGCTTGTCCAACTAAGCTCGATGACAGTAATATAATTAAGCTTTCATACTAGATTGGAGAATTAAATCGTTTATCAAGTATTAGTTGTATCAATCGGTATATACGGGCCTATCTTGTCGTTTCAGTCTTATATGAGGGTTTCGAGTAAGAAGCTGGTCTAGAAGGAATCCTACGAGGTGGTTTGTTCGAACTTATTAAAGTGTAACATTTGTGACCAATTAATTTCGGGAAGAGAACATTTTTAATGGTTAATATACAAAAATAAATAAATTAAACTACTTACATTTGATTTCATGGTAAACAGGTAAAAAATAATTAAGATGAAATAGAATAACACTATGCTTATTATTATAAGTATAATTATAATTCATATTATAAGAATAGGCGATATCAACTAACTGATCACATGAGTGTGTGTGGCCACAAATACTATTATTATGAAAAGGTACATGAGAAAAGGTAAAAATAGACAAATTAACGGTACCACATAAAAACCACTAATAAGTGCACTCTCGGTGAGTTCGTAAGTCTCTCTCTTTGTGTCTTCGAGAGTCGCCACTTGTAGCGCTTCACTTCCCCTCCATGACAATCGTATAGAGATTAATTATTTAATTCTTATTGTTACACATTATTGAAGTACACTGTAGGGCACTACCATTTTCATTTTCAAATTTATTATAAAAACATATTTCATGATAATCCCCAGACTAAATAGTCAATTTTTGTCGTCCAGCTGATATTGCCACTAATGTGCGTTTCATTTTTTACATTTAGGATCATACCACAATCCTGATAGATAGTGTCTTCCAAGAGATGTAGCTTGTCTCCTTGCAATACGGAAGATAACTTATCATATCGACTATAAACTCATCATTCGATAAGAACTATCGATAGATTATGGTGGAACCATAAACAGTAGAAATTATGAGCGATAAGCTAAGAAGGTTTCAAGTTTCATAAAATAAATATCCTTTAATATTAAAAAAATAAAAATTAATGAAAACCCATATTAAATTTTAAAAAAAGTCTGCACCATAACAATAATAATGAATAATAGTTTATTTACTATAGAAAAATAATATGGCTACGTACAAAATACTTATAAGAGAGTTTTATTTATTTATTTGTATAATTTATTTTTATTATTATATACTAGCCAACCGCCCTTGCTTCGCGGGTGCAATTTAAATTTAGGTGTCATTATGTTTAAAAAAGTTCATTACGATCAAATTAAAAGTTTATTACTTTGGGTTTATAGTTTATCGTAACGTAAAGTGCATTAGCAAGAAAATATTATGATTTATTATATAACGTCTATTAATTCTTATATTTAATCGTCCGCAGAAATTAGAAATGTAAATTGGTCAAAAAATCAAAAATTAGTTTAGTTTATGTTTGTTAAATTTCACGGCTCCTATTTTATTCGGTTTATTACAATTTTATATTCATAAGAACTTTTTTCTAAATATGTTTTATGTATTAAAGTTAATTTAGTATCCATGTGAGTCCCATTTACTGTAGAGTAAAAATACTTATTTTTTTTATAAATAATTTAAAGTCTAAGTAATTATTAACAGTGTTAGTTTATAACATTTTTTCCTTTATTTTAGCAACTTACGTACAATTTGGTACATAATATTTTTTTTTTCAAATCTGAACTACTGTATGGAAGTATATAACCTTTACAATCACCATGAATCACCATTACCTCCGTAATCCACAAAATTACAAATAACATTTGTGCATTAGTTTATGCGTTTATAACATATTTCTATTAATTTTTCCCACTTATTTTATTGCATATTAACTTTTCTAAAATCGTGTGCTTTCCAACGGTATGTTATACGTCTATGTTATTAATTATATATCAGGAATAATTTTTTTTATCCCCTGGCCACGGAAAAATTTATTTTTCCTGTTTAAACAAAAGCTAAATTACAGATTATACTTTTAAACCTTCAGGAAACGATGCCCTAAATGATGATAAAACCGTATCAAAATCCGTCCAGTGGTTTAGAAGGAGTTAGCGAAACCAAAATCCCGTTATCATTTTATATATAGAGAGATTATTCTTGTCCAAAATTATTTTTTTAAATATTTCTAATGAAATGTACGAGTATGCAGTATGTATGTAAAGTCGTCGAATCACTATCAGAGAAGTTGTTGAGGATGTCGGTATATCGCTTGGCTTGAAATTTTTTCTAACGTTTTGGGCATGAGACGTGTGTCAGCGAAGTTTGTTCTAAAATGGCTAACATTTGACCAAAAACAACACCACAATCAGCCACCATATCACCGGATTTGGCCTTTTTCTTGTTCCCAAAACTAAAGAGACCTATGAAAGGACGGAGATTTGCGGAGATAAAGAGTGCATCGCTGGAAGAGCTCAAGGCTATACCGAAAAGTGCTTATGAGAAGGATTAGAAAAACCGTTGGCATAAGTGTCTTGTATCTGAGGGGGATTACTTTGAAGGGGACAACAAAAACATTGATAAATAAATAAATATTTTTCTTAAAAATACAAAGTCACCTTATTTTTTTAACACACCTCGTATGTTGTGCTACAGCAACCCATTGCAGTGGGGCAGTACAACCTTATAAATTAATAAGTTTCAGCTCTCATTTTCAATGTTTCTGCTCCATATATATTTTTTATGTGTTCGGAAACTGTTCTTAAATATTTATGAAATAGGTTACTCATTGATAGATTTTTTAAATTAAAAATTTGAATCTATATATTTCAAGCACACTTGTATAAAGGATCACTTGTAGCTGGGTGGTTAGCATAACAGCCTCCTATGCCAAAGTTCACGGGTTCAAACCCGCAGGTGGTCCTAGGATTTTTCAATGGGAGTAAAAAATCCTTAGTTATGCCGTCCTTTGGAGGGGAAGTAAAAAGGTGGTCCCGAGCCTGTGCGATGTCAGGTACTCGTTAAAGATCCCGACTCTAATTAAACCTGTATAGGCAAAATTTAGGACTCCCTCTGTAGCATCGTTCGATTAGCGATAGTAGCATAAAGTAACGTTAAATAAATAATCAAACAAGCACAATACTTTAAAATTAATTTTCTTTATTTAATGTTTAGCGTCTTTAAAACAGTTTAACCTTTTTGTATGTGGTATTCTTTGCCATCAGATACACTGAAATTTCTTCCAAAGGTTTTTTGTAATGTCTGAGCAATTTTTCATAAATTAGAAGAATGAAAAATTAAACAAATTTCCCAAGGATTTTTTAACGGTAGTAAAAAGGCCTAGTTTATGCTGTTCTCCGAAGGGGGCGTAAAATGGTTGCTCCGTGCCTCTGCGAAGTCAGGTACTTGTTAATTATTCCTATTCTAATTAGACCTGAATAGCCTAAATTTTGAATTCTCACTGTAGCTAGCATATATTTCATAGAAATGGAAAGGATTTTAATCGTACCGTTTCAGTCAAAGCAAAAGTAAAACGGAAATGAAGATGTTTGATACGATTGTCTATCACTACATAGATTACAACGATGTGCTATTTCATATCGACTTTGAAACGAGGAAACATCGTGTCTGTAAATAATAACAATCGGCATAGTGTATTCCGTGTGTATCTGTTCAAAATATTAGCCTTTTTTTTTTTAAGGTTTTATCTTTACCAGTCTTGAAAACATATGTCTAACTGTTTTCTTAGGTAATATCTCTTTGTTGACTCAAAAATATTTTTTTTTTATACTGCTTGCATATATAATTACATTGGTTGTTATCTTGTTTTTCTTAGCCCGATGAAGGCCCACAATGTAGGCCGAAATATCGGCACACAATTCGAATAATATCAATGTGTTGTTTTTTTTTCCGATGACCGCAACCCCAACCATCTTCGTCATTTAAAAATATTTTTTGTGTAGTAAAATAGAATGGACCAAACATTTTGAAAGAATAGTTGACTGTAGATATAATATAAGTAGAAATTGGTTGGGGTGCAGCCAAAGTAATAATTCAATTAAGTAAACTTAATTTATTGTGCCGACGTTTCGACCTATATTGTAGGCTTTCTTCAGGGCAAAGAAAAAACAAGACAAATACTAATTTAAAAGAAAAATAATAACACAACGACAATAAAACAATAACAAACAAACAGTAATATAAAATTATAATGCTGGTGTGAAAATATTTGAAGATTGTAGCTGTAAACCAACAAATAAACAGAAGATATGTAAATCAAGATATATATGTGCAAATAACAAATTTAAATTAATCATTTACCCAATCTGCATACCTTCTGTTCATTTCTTTGTTTCTCACAATAATCTTTAAATATTATCATACCAAAATTATCATTTTATATTACTGTTTCATTATTTTACTTCTGTTATTTAGTTATTACACATTTAACATTATTATTTTTTCTTTTAATTGTATCGGTTGGTTTTCTGTTTTTTCTTAGCCTTAATGTAGGCCCTCAATATAGGCCTACACGTCTATGATCCCCCACGTATTTCTCCTTATATTCTAATGTGCCCACAGTCAAATAGCTCATATTAGTTAATGGTGTGTATGACGAAATTTTACAAGTATCAACAAAAAAATATACTACCCAAGAGACAGACCGAATAGACATACGAGTTGTTTTAAAGTCTGGTTAGAAATAAAACCTTGAAAAAAATGAGTAAAGTTTTTACCAGACTCTTTTAATTATTTGGTATTCTTTGGCATCAGATACACTGACGTTTCTTATATGAATTTCTTGGGACTTCTCTACAATTTTACTTTTACCTATACATGAAATACATGTATATAGTAAGGGAAAATGTGATCTTGAAAATTTTCGAATTCCAGTTTTTAAAGGAAGACACGTTTTATATCGATGTAAAATTCAATGAGCTTTTATATACTATAGGTTTTATTCTGATTGAAGTAGTCTGACATAGCTTAAATGCCGAATTTTAAAATTGTCTTCTTCTAAGGTACATTTAATTTTGTAGATTCCAAAAAATTAATCATATCATCTTGCTACCATTAATAAAAAAAAAACGTGTAGATACATAATTTGAATGAAATTCGATACCCAAATAAGGGAGAAAAGAAAAAAAAATATTTTTTTAGGCAATATTTGAGTTTTTTTAAAGAACATTAATATAGATGTTTAATATACCGTTGGAGAGCTAAGTATTTTAGAAATAATATTATATTATACACAGAATTGTAAAAGTTAATAGAGAGTGATGAAGAGCCGAATGAACTAACTGATTTTGTTTATAATAATAAAATAGATTATCTGATAAAACACATGTTTCTATTAAACACTGATTTAATTAATTCCTTATTACTTTCACTTACTATATATAGTAAGGGAAAGTATTGCGATCCTGAAAATTTTCGAATTTCAGTTTTCAACGGAAATACACGTTTTAGAGTTCCCTGAGTCCAAATGCCCAAGTCCCGCAAAAAGGTGGGTTTGAGTGTGTCTGTGTGTCCGTGTGTGGTAACTCCCGGGCGGAAACAAAAAGTCCTATGAAAATGAAATATCATATTTAAGACAACTATACGCCCGAGGTGTTACAAAAACTTTTTCATCAAAATCGGCTAACCAGAAGAGTTACTTTATACCTTGCATATTGCACCATCTTATGATTTTCTCTAAAACGGTTCCGACGATTTTTATTAAACTCGCTATACCAATGTAAAATTTATTAGGCTTTAACATCGAATAGGTTTAATTCTGAATAAAATAGTCTGGACTGGACTTAAATGGCGATATTTTAAATTTTCTTCTTTTTAAGTACCTTTAATTTTGTAGACTCTATAAAAATAACTTTATTATCTTGTTACCACTGATGAAAACAGGTAAATATATAAATTGAATGAATTCGATACCCAACTAAAGGAAAAAACTGAAAAAATATGTTTTTAATGCAATTTTTTGTTTTTGGACATAAGAGCAGTAATATACGTGTATGATATACCGTTGGAAAATATTATCTCATACACAAGCTTTCAAAAGTTAATAGAGAGTTATAAAATGAAGATAAAACTAACTGATTATTTTAGATAATAATATAATAGATTTTTTAATAAAACTCATGTTTCTATATACATTTAATTAAATTAATTTTTTAATAGTTTCACGTATTTTTATCTCTAACTGTATTTAAAGTTCTTTCATTGATTTTAAAAATGGAGGTAAGTGAAAGTGCTGTGTTGCCCGCACCAGACTTTTACCTTCACTTAGCTATATATTTCATCTCTAACTGTATTTTAAAATTCTTGAATTGATTTTAACAACACAGTTAAGTGAAGGTCGTGTGTCTTGGGTACCAGATTGTTTTTATTCATTATAAGAATCAAAAATTCACCAGATAAATTTTAAACCTTAGGATTTTTTAAAAGGAGTTAGAAGCAGGTTATGCTGTCTTTTGGAAGGGACGTAAAATGGTGTTCTCGTGCCTGGTTAAAGATCCCTTTCCTGAATAGTCAAAATTCAGGACTTCCTCCGTAGCAGCCAACTTCTCGTTTCATTAAGATTTCACTGCAAATAAACAACGTTTCAGCAGTAAATTACTCTTTTTTTTCTTACTAAACAAGGCAAAACATCAACAAATACAATAATGCATTCATATATAATAGAGCGAAGAATTTCCCGAGTCATCTGGGAGCGCAGCGGGGTACCATGTGGTTAATTGTAGCTTGATAACATGTGACAAACGAGACGGCACATAATTCTCTCCACGGGCTCGGACTACCACATCCCAGTGTAAATCCTTTCTTTATTTTTAGATCCTTACTTCTTTTTTTTTCTTTTTTTACTTTTAGGAGCATGCGAAAAGCAATGTCTTCTCCCGGGAGATGGTGTTGCATCTTTTTAAAAGCGTCGTTTGTTAGAGAAAAGCCTGACTCATCTTCACCTATGTAGGAATCTCTGTTTGACTGAGTTTCTCGGTATTTTTTTCAACAGTCGAATAAATAATATTTAAAAAATAGATAATAGTTGGAATTTTGAGACTTTAGTATTTTTAATATTCGATAAAAAAAAAAAAAACGCTGTAAATTATCGCTCAATAGTTTATTATATATTTCCATATAACTATCATATAACTGCTAATCGGCAATTAACTAATATGAAAAGCAATATATAAGTTAAAAGAAAAATGGTGTATCACCACTGCTAATTTCAAAACGCTATATCTCTGCTAGTTCTGAATCAATTTTAATGATTTTTTTCTTTTTCATTTTCTAGAGAATTGAATTTTCTATATAATAGCACCAGAAGACGTACACGTATTTATTAATTCGGCCAAAACGGATTTTTTTTATTTTTTTATTCGATTACAAAAGTTCATTATTGAAAATAATAAACTATTGGGTTTTGTTACATGAAATGTCCGTTTTCAAGGTAAAGGATTTTTATTAAAAATACGATATGAAAACAGGATAATTTTATTCGAAGTGTTTACCTTCTTTTTCTACACATTTCTCCCAATGTGACACCCACTTTTTTATCTCCGAACTGAAAAACTCTGAGCTTTAAAGTGAAACAAAATCTGAAAACGCACTTTTCACTTGATCATCATTTTCAAAAAGTTTTCCTTTGACGAAGTTGTCTAAATTTCTGAACAGGTGGTAATCTGTCGGAGACAAGTCGGGAGAATATGGTGGGTGCGGAAGAACTTCGTAGCCCAGTTTTTACTTTCCCAATACACTTTAAATGTCTGGAAACGGTAGATACACTTGCGTTAAGTTGTGCTGAGAGTCTTTTAACTGTTTGGTAGCGGTTTCCTTATGCTATATGTTTAAGGACATCGTTGTCTATTACGGACGGAGGTCTTCCTCGGGACAAGTTCGGTATCCCCAGCTGAAAACTTAGCAAACCAACGGCGAATGGTCCGTTCATTAACACTCCCTTCCCTAAACGCCTTGCAAATATTTCTAGCGGTCTCAGCTGCTGAATGGCCGAGTTTAAACTTCATTTTCCATGTTCATATTTGGAGGTCTACTAAAAACTGGGTAATTGATTGGGAAGCTAATGTTTATAATACAAAGGTAGAGGATTAGTAACTGTTTACTTTAAATATGTAAACATTCGGAAGAAAACAACAGAGACCTGCAAAATCCTTTATGTATTTCAGAAACTATAAAAACGGATATTTTATGTGAAAGAACCCAATAAAAGCATTTCTACTAGACTTCGTTGCTATTTAATTTTCTTATCTTTCGATTTTCATTCAGTTAAAATATACTGATTCCAGAACACATTACATTATCTCACGATCATTAATAATAACCGAGCTTTGATGGAATCACATCTCTTATAAGTTGTCGCTTGACCGCATAAGATTATTTTTTAATTTTATTTTATTTTTCTGTGTTCATCGCTGTGTCTTGATCTCAAAAACCTTTTCGATTTTTCTTCATCTTCAATAATAACCGAGTTTTGGTGGAATCGATTATAATATTATAATTAAATATATTATAATTTGAGACTTAAGTATATAGATCATTTTTTTCTGTTTGTCGCGCTTCACTGACTCTAATACTCTATACACATTTTTCTTCATCTTCGCAAATAACTGAGTTATAAGCGTATTTATGTGTAAAATTTCAATTTTTTTTTCTTTTTTCACTTTTATAATATTATTCGCGTTTTTTTTTTGGTTAAAAACACTCATAATTTTTTTTTCTATCTTTAAATAACTGAGATATTGAATAAAATAATTTTAATCGGCAGCTATTTTAAAAATAACCAGCTGAAATCAACGTCTAGGTGTTAGGATAATCGTTGGATGCCCTAGTATTTTTGTGACGAATTAAAAAAAATTAAAAAAATGGGTCCAGTAGTTTCAAAGAAATGCCGCGAACGGCGGATGGCGGACAAGCGGATTTTTTTTTTTATCTACGCATCTCGAAACGTATGCTCTCAAATTTTGAGTAGAGGCATTTTTTTTTTATCGATTACAAAGATTGATTATTGAAAATAATAAACCAAAAGCATTTATACAGGACTGCGTTACTATTTCCTTTTCTTTTCTTTTGATTTTCATTTAGATAATTCAAATAAAATTTCCTGATTCCAGAACACCTTATATTTTATCTTTATCATCAATAATAACCGAGTTATAAGGGAATCACATCTGTTCTTAATTAAGAAGCTTTTATAAGGGGCTCATTGGATTCAGAATTACTCGGAGATACAGCCAATCGACTTCCGATTACAAGTTCATACTTTTATATAACAAATCTGATACAGGTGACACAAGACTTTAATCCAACACGACACACTAGTTTAATCCAAACCATTAGAGCTGTTTTTGTGAAAATCGTAAAAAAAAGTCCCCTTTTTACGCCCTCTCTGAAGGACTGTGCCGTCCTAAGGAATTTTTACTCCTCTTAAAGAATCCTAGGGTTTGAACCCATGCTATTTGGCATAGAATGGTGATCCCGCACGTACCAGATTTTACTCCCATGCGAACTGTTCTGTTTTAGTTAAATACATAAGAGCGTCCAATCCAGGTAAGCAAACTATATAACAAAGTCATTTAGAAGACGCATGCGAATATTATGTAAATAAAAGCTAATAATATATTCTCATTTATCATTAGGTTATTATAATTTTTTTTTTTTTAACATATTTATTGATATTTACAACTTATTAAATAAAAATACATCTAGTAAATGTGATGGTAATATGTAAAACTGTCATGAAATACATTTAGAGACACTAACCAGTGGCAGCACTCTAAAAACATTCTAAACTAGAAGGTCCCGTGGCCATCTTCTTTTCAGACGCCTCGGAGGATTATCAGGGATTGAAGAGGAAGCAAGGATTGAAACTAATGGATTGTAGTGGGAATGGAGCTTTTCATGGAAGGAATGGTACCTGGTTCGGGCTAAGTCAGCAACATATGGAATATTAAGGTCTTTATGAATGAGTGTGTTTTTGACAAAATAAGGAGCATTGAGGATTTTCCGAAGGATTTTGGATTGTAAGGATTGGATACGAGAGGAATCCGATGGTTTAATAGAGCCCCATAGCTCTACTCCGTAAGTCCATATCGGTCTTATGAAGGTCATATAAATGAGTCTTTTGTAATTAAGTGGAAGTTTGGAGCGTTTGTCCAGTAAGTGTTGAAGTAGTCGAAAACGTCGGGCAGTTTCTTGTCGTTTAAGTCTTGTATAGGGATTCCAAGTTAGATGTTTGTCAAGGTGGAGTCCTAGGTATCTAATCTGTTCAACAGGGGCTAGTGGAGTGTCATTAAAGGATACTGTAGGGCAGGAAGTCATTGGTTTACGACGAAGGGTAAAGGTTATCTGGTGGGTATTATTTTTAATTTTTTTTTTTTTAATCTTTTTTTTTAAATATTTTTATTGAAATTTACAACTGTATTTTGTAATACAACAAGTAAAGGTATTGGTAATGACAAAATACATGAAGAGAAAATGCCCATTGGCATCACTCTACTAGGTAACTAAACTAGAAAGTCTCGAGGCCATCTTCTTTTTTAAGCTTAAATACCAAAATGGTTTTTAAGAGAAAGCTATTTGTAAAAGCAAAAATAAATTGAGGATATGAGGTTTCCTAGCATGTAAGATAGGGCCGTAGACCGCAGAGGAAGTTGGGATTGATGGCTAATTGACATAATGCCGATCATACAGGGCGTATCATGAATCGATTTCTTTGGCGTACGCTTCATCAGTAAGCTGGCCGTAATAGCGTTGAGGAAGGAGTTGCATCAGAGGTATGGGTGCCCAGAGCATGAGGTATGCAGGGGCACTCTCATAATATACTCAGCTTTTACTTTTATCTAGCTCATTATGCATTCATAATTTCGCTATCGCTTGCCTAGTAATTAGTCTCATCAGATAGGGCGGATTATACAGCGTTTGATCCGCTAAACCGCCAGATTATGGGTTTCTCATGAGGAAGTGATGTGAGTAAATATAATTTAGCAAACAAACCTTTCACATTAGCAATGAAATAGATTTCCCTATAATATAATGCCGAATTAATCTAACATAACAACGGAGCTCAGTGTTCTATACATCCATATTTTAACAGACACTCTAAATTATATGTAACTTAAAAATAATCCTTATAAAAAAAGGCTTGTTTACGGCCTATTATTGCTTACGCAGATTCCGATTCTACGCATCTTAGGCCCGGTTGCACCAACAGCCTGTGTTAAAATTAACTTTTGCTGTTAACTAACCCGGGTTAAAAGCTAATCATGATTAAAGTTTTTGTCCAATTGCACCAACAAATTTTTAATTCGAGTTAGTTAACATGGGTTAGCGCGGGACGTCATCATATTCGTGACGTGTTTAACAACTCCAAACCCTCTAGACAGAGACAGTTAGGTTATATTGATATGATTGTTTTACTCTGCCGATTAATATATATTAAAACAATAATGGATATAATTAGTTGACCGTTGAGAATTAATAATGAAACATTTTAAGATCTATTGAATATCAAGGAAGCTGGATTGTATTGTGAAACCAGACAGACAATGAGTATCTAAATGGAATAAAAACTATAGTATATAAAATGTTATTAGATGTATTCGAAAAAAATAATAAATTAAATCAAGTACAATGAAATTAAAAATGAACCCAGGACAAAAAACCTTAACGTTAATAACAATAAATTGATCAATAATAAACCAAAAATTGATGACAATATAAACAATAAATAGTAAAACCTAAACAAAAAAACTATAACAGATCTTTACCAGAATGAAAATAATAAAAAACCAATTATAGGTAATATCAATAATGCGATAAATATAAACATGATAAGTGGAAGAAATAGAAATATATACCATTATCAAAAATGCAATTTATACCTCATCTATCCAAAGAAATTAAGAGAACACTTGTTGAATTTAATTCACCACAGACAAAATTAGGACTATATAACCATAATAAACTAAGTAATCATTTATCAAACATTAAAGATTTTACCACACGAAAAACTGAATGTTATTTATAAAATAAATTGTATAGATTGTGATAAGATATACATAGGAGAAACCTCTAAAAAGATCACAACTAGAGTCAAACAACACAGCAATAATTGTAAAAATATAAACACTACAGCATTTGCACAACACAGTCTTCAGCTTAATCACAATTTTGATTTTGAAAAACCTACAATATTGGATATAGAAAAACAATCGAATCTATATATAAACAAAAATATAAAAGATACCATAAATTATAAAACAGATTGAAAACACCTCTCACAAGCAGTTCTTGCTACAATTGGGAAATTAAAATTTGTAAACCTTACCTTAGTGACCTATATTTAATAATAAATCAGTGTATACTTATTACAGTAAATAGTATGACCCTAATTCATCAGGGGCCAAAGAATATGTCAGTTAAATGGGTATTTTTTCCTTAGTGTTAATTTAAAAAACAAACCAATTTTATGACAAATTTTAATCAAAAATGGATAATTTTTTTAATTTTAAATGAATTTCGGGTAAATATAATTTTTTTGTAACATTGTTATGCATATTTTTGGTAATGTGTTTTAGTTAATATTTAAAAAGTTATTTTATAATGTTAATTGATAATTTTTTGATGTATTTTAGTGAGTCCTGATGATGGGGAAGGCCCTCGAAATGTTGGCTCGTTTTAAAGTTAATTGTAATAAACTGTTTTTGGAAGATTTAGAAACCTACAAATTATTTATTATCATTTTTCATTCTTCCAATTAACCTATTTCTATTATTAATCAATTTACTGAATTAGAGGGAAAAAAATATGTAAATAAAATTCAAAAATCAGACTTTATTGATAAATATAAACAAATAAATTACCACTTGACAACAAAAGAGGAAAAGGTTAATTGATTTAATAACACAGATTGCAATTTATACAAAATTATGTCATTTCCTTTCATCTTGAAAAATTTGTGTCGACAAGTGCTCTGTGAAAAGCTATATCACTTTCACATATAATTTCTGATGGTGAAACAACATCAGGAAAGTAATCTTCTGGTTCTGGTACGTTGTAGATGTCCTGGGTTTCTATTGCAATGTTGTGGAGGACAGCTACAGCTACAATAATATTTAGGGCTTTTTTTGGATCCATTCGAATTCCATTGGCAAGGCAAGGAAATCTTCTTTCCATAAAACTGAACGCTCTCTCAATGATTGTTTGATTTTTGTGTGACAATTGATTTTTCTTCAGCAGCATTTGTTGGGTTTAAAATTGGCGTCAGTAAATATGTTTTGCAGCCATAACTACTATCTCCTAGAAGCCAAAAATCTCCAAATTCTCTTGACTCAAATCTCACTCGTAATGCACTTTAATTGAAAATCCAACTGTCATGCACAGAGTCAGGATTTTCAAGTTCCCATCGCACACTACTTGTATATTTAATGAAAACCACCCTTTTCTATTTCAAAATATTTTTGTATTAGCTCCACTTAGAGACTGGATTTTAATATGAGTGCAGTCAATCGCACCAATTACTCAAAGAAAACATTTTATCCTGTAGAAATCTGACACTGTTTTGTTTTTATCAACTTCTGTTACAGACATTTTAATTAAATCACTTAACTTTCTGGCTATTAATGCTGTTATGTGTGGAATAATTCTATAAACTGTAGATTTATCAATATTAATGATGTCGCTAAGAACCTGCTGGTAACTACTAGTAGCATAATACCTCTTGAGGTTAAGTAGAATATGATGCAAAATCATTAATATTAAAAATGTCAATCATATTTAGCACTGTTTCTTTTTGAAATCTATACCTTCTTATGAATTCCACATCATCATAAATTTCAAATGGATTCCTCCTTACTTTGTAAAGCTTGTTCTTATATTACAAAGTATATCTACCAATTGTATTATATCTTTATCTGATGTTGAGTATTCATCTGAAGAGAGATTGTGTTCATTTTTCTTCGGTGTACTAGGATAAATATCACGAAAATATTCAGAAAAAAACAAACAAATTGACACAAACAAAGTTTGAAAGCTAAAGTAACAGTAGAAAGGTAACATTGACATCGGATAATCGAGGTAGGAAGGTGAATTAACTTAACACTATCACTTAACATAGAGTTAGGGCTAATTATGATTGGTGCAATGGAATTTCTGCTAACCGTGATTTACTTATCCAGATTAGTAAAGTTAAAGTTAAACACGGTCAGTGCAACCGGGCCTTAAACGTATGCTCTCAAATGTTGATTTTTTTTTTTTTATTTTTTTTTTTTTATAGATTGCAAAGGTTTATTATTGAAAATAATAAACCCCAATAGAGCTTTGTGTACTATATATCTATTTTTTAACTGACACTCTAAATTAAATGTAATTTATAAATAATTCTTATATAAGGCTTGTTTACGACCTATTCTTACTTACGCATGCCCAATATTTAGCTATATTTGTAAATCAAAATAAAAAAATCTGGTGCGTGCCACACAAGACTCTCACTTACCTCTGTTATTTATATCAATTTAAAAATTTTTTAGCAAATTTCGAAATAAATTGTTAAAGAATTATTTACGTTGGATTTTAATAGAAACATGTGTTTTGTAAAATAATGTATTATATTATTACCTAGGACAATCAGTTTGTTTTATCGGCTTTTCATCACTCACGGTTCAATTTTACCATAGTATGTATCAGATAATATTTTTTCTAAAACCATTAGCATACCAACGGTATATTAGGGGTACTCACTACGTTTGCTATAGCATTTTGCTAAACCCGTCAAGTTTCTACAGTTATTTCCTGTATAAAATTGATGGGTTTAGCACAATAGCACAAATAGCATGCTATAGCAAACGTAGTGAGTACCCATATTATACATGTATATTACTGTTCTTATGTTAAAAAAATATGTTTGCAGTTTTCTCCTTTAGATGGATATCGAATTCGTTCAACGTATGTATTTACCTGCTTTTTAGCAATGCTAATCAGATGATATGGTTAAAGGTACTTTAGAGGAAGAAAATTTAAAATATTGGCATTTAAGCCCTGTCAGACTATTTCAATCAGAATGAAACCTACATGATATTAAAGTCCATCCAATTTTACATTTATATAGCGAGTTTAATCGAAATCGTTAAAGCCGTTTTATAAATAGGTGCAAAATGCATGGTTTGAAGTGACTCTTCTGGCAAGCCGATTTCGGTGAAAAAGTTCTTGTAACATCTCGGACGTATAGTTGTCTTATATATGAAATTTCAGTTTCATAGGACTTATAGTTATCTCACTGGACTTGCCACACACACCACGCGTGCGCGCGCAGACACACAGATTTGTTTGCAGGACTTGGTCATTTGGACTCAGGGGACCCTAAGATGTGTATTTCCGTCGAAAACTGGAATTCGAAAATTTTCACGATCACTATATATTCCATATATATATAGGTAAGTAAAAGTAAAAATTACTAACGCTCCAAAATGAATTTATAAGAATCTGTGGAAATTATCCATACAACAAATAATCAAAACCATGCATTCAGAATTGAGAGTAACTCATATTAAAAATTATATAAATAAGCTAACTACACAATTTTTTTCCAAATGTTTAATTAACAAAAATTGACTTATCAGAAATATGGGAAACTATGCCAAAAATAGTACAAAGCGGTATGTACACAAACCAACAAAACATATATCACTGTAACGTTTTTTATAATTATTTTTTCTTTCATGTGTCAATATCCTATGTGTATGTCATGTGATTACTTAAGAAAATTGTCTACTTTGGAACAGCATTATTTATGTTTTGTGTATTTTATTATATACTGCAATGACATTATATTAAAAAAAAAACTAATATAAATTTAATCCTACAATTCGTTGGTTGTCAAAGCGCATGTTTACTTTTATATTTATTAATTCTCAACAAGAAACTGCTCGCCGTTTTCGGCAACTTCAACACTTAGTAGACCAAAAGTTCCTAACAAAGTTTGTTTGCAGAATTCTTGATCCAATCAGTATGATGGTAAGGACCTACTAAATTTGAAAAAAACGTGTATATAAATATATTCGATTTCTTCCAAAGGACGTGCCAGTGCTTGAAAATCGCACTTCTTTCAAAATTTCAAATTTTAGTTAATTCCAAAGTATAATAATTACTACTATAATTATTACAAAAATGCATTTCTTGCTGTCCTAAAACTGTATAGGTCGTACTCATAAAATTTAGTTGGGTTTAGTGATAAGTCGCACCTCACAGTGTACACATTTTGCTGGAGTGTCCCTTCAATTAGGTAATTGTGCGTCAGTTTCCTGTGTCCGATTATGATCTTGTGAACATTACTTGTTCTTTCCTCTTGACTTGAGACAAAGATTTTCGATTTCGGGTTGTTTCTTATTGATTTTATTACGTTTTACTAAATTTGAAATAACGAAATAATTAAAGGAAAATACAACAGGAGAAGAGATTGCTATGGAAATAATTGTTCACTACGCTACGTATCTTGAAAAGTAAGTCCTCAAATTTTAACGGGTGATTTTTGTGGTCGATTACAGCCGTTCATTATTAAAAATAATAAACCAAAAACGAAATCTATGACAAATAGCTCTAATCAAGGAATCAGAACTACAAAATACATCACATACGTAATTTAACAACTTAATTTCAGGTTGGTACTTGCCCAGGAGAGACCAATCCCAGTTAGATATTCTTGGCGTGTGGTAAATCATATCCTTATCGTCCAAGGTTTTTCTAACTTAAAAAAAAAAAAGTATAATTTTTAAAATCATTTAATTAATATACAGTTTTACTACATGAAATTCAATTAGTATGATAATTTAAAGTTTTAGGTAAGTTCCTCTAATGGCAACCGGTTTGAGACTCCGTTCAGCCTTGACCTGAATCTTTCCATGCGGAGATTTTTAAATAATTAGTCCGTCTCATTATCCCCACCATGTTAAATATTGCAGAATTATTTATGATCGGGTTTCACTCCGATCGAAAGCAAAACCTGAAAAGTTTCTTCAGGACTGGACGAACCTCATTTCGTTCAGAGGTTTTTCTTCCAGGGGCTTGAGTGTGATGATCTCCTGACTTAATGGTTCAAATGAAGTCTGCTAGGGGGACAAAAAAGTCAACCGTTCCATTTTGTCTCTCTTTAGCTATTTTTCTTGCGGTGACTTTCTACCAGTAGTAGGTCGCTTACTGAATTTCTGAATGCGTAGAAAGCGCTCCAGACAACGAAGTACGTGGGGATGAAGAACCGTTCGTCGCTTGAGACACATCCGAAACAGAACGGCGAAAGAAGAAACCTGGTCTGAGGCGGGAGGAGATTGAACAAAGACGATAATGAAAAGTGAAAAATAATTTTTTTAATTTATTTATTGTAATTTACAACTGTAGTATATAATACAATGAGTAAATAAGCAGGGTAAAAAATGTCTTTAGAAAGAACTACCCAATTGTAGCACTTCAATAACTATTTTAATGCAGTAGGCCCCGAGGCAACTTTTCAATCGTGTTGGAGGGTTATCAGGAATTTTTTTTTTGTTTTAGAAACAATTCTTTATTGAGCAATATTACAATCTGTCCAATTCAGGACAATCAGGAATATCTAAGGAAGATAGACTACGGACAAGTGGGTTTGTCTGCAATAAATGGGATGTTTAGGCCATTACAGAGGAGCTGATTAGTGACAAAAAAAGGAGAATTCAGGATTTTGGATTGTAAGAATTGGATGTGGGAGGAATTAGATGGTTTAGTAGACCCCCAATGCTCGATTCCATATGTCCAAATAGGTCTGATAATAGTGATGTAAATGAGTCTCTTGTAATATACTGAATGTTTTAACGTTTGTCTAGTAAGTGTTGCCGGTGTCTTCGGGCAGTTCCTTATCTTTTCAGTATTGTGTGAGGATTTTACAAAAATAAAACTTGAAAAAACTCTGCACATCATTACACAATGGTTTATTATTTACCAATAATTATACCATGGTATTACTATTTAAGTTGTGGGTAACTAACTCATATGTACGGCAATACATTTATCTGAGAATTTAAGACAGCTACACTGTCAATTAATAATAGAGAAAATGGTAAATCAAAACGCTAGATCTCCGCTATTTCTCAATCGACTTCAATAATTATTTGTTGTTCTGCAGGGAATTTAATTCTCTATCGATTAACAATAACTAGAAATAGAAGTACCAACTATTGGTATTCATAACTTAAAATGACGGACAGACGGATTTATTTTGTTTGAGTTCTACGTATCTTGAAACGAATGCCAAATTTTAAGGAGAGGAAGATTTTTGTTTCTTTTTTTGGGGGAAGAGAGGGAGGGGTGAGAGGCGGGAAGATAGAGGGAGGTTCTTTGTCGATTAGCAAGTTTCGTACAAAATGCATGACATAAAAGTGGTTCTTATTGTTTGTCAATTGAGACGTTGATTTCCAAAAGGTACTAAAGGACATTTTTTACGAAATTGATTTTTTTACATATTTATATTCTCCTCATTTAGTTTTATCTAAATCTTAAATTTGATTGTATCTAATGAACACTCATGTCCTTTAATAACGTGATTTAGAAATGCTATTAATTTCTTAAGATACTTATCACACATTTAGTTTCATTCTAAATCATAACAGAACATTTCATTTCATAACTTTAATATGGTTTTATTAATATAGTAAAGAAATAATTCTAGATTTTGATGCAAAAAGAATCAAATTAGCTGGTTTAATAATAAAGTAATGAGAGATTTTCGCGCTTCCTGTAAAATTACCCAGAATGGATATGGTACCTTTTGGAAATCAACGCCTCAATTTTAGTGAAAAGTTACCATATAATTCCAGGCACTAAGACAATATCCGCAATTTCATAACCAATTTCAATGATTTATATAGTAAATAATTTAATTCTCTATTATATAGCTACTTTATAAGTATATTTTTTTTTAAAGAATTAATTTCCAAGTAGTGGTCCGAAAACTACATACATCTTTTTCTCTATTTTCAAAAATAACTAAGTTATGGGCCTAAATATAGGTGGAATGTCGATGTTTTTTTTTTATTTTTTAAAATTCATCTCATTGCGCTTATTCAAAAGCTCTATAATTTTTTTCTTTATCATAAAACATAACAGCAACTGCCCTTTTTTTAGGCAAAATTTCAAGTGACTTTTTCATTTGAAACAATACAGCTCCTAAACAATAGGTCCTAGTGAAAAACGTAATATACAGAAATAATTTCGTTATAAGTGGAATAAACAGGAGTCAGTCTTTTTCTAAATATTTTTCATTTTGCTGACGTTTCGTCTCAAGCTTGTGAGCCATCATCATGGCATTACTGAGCAATGTCCAAGCATAAACTGGGGCTATGGGGCAACAGTTTATGCTTAGAAATAATTTCGATTTTTTACTTTCACTTACTATATATAGTAAGGGAAAGTATTGTGATCGTGAAAAGTTTCGAATTCCAGTTTTCAACAGAAATACACATTTTAGGGTGCCCTGAGTCCAAATAACTAAGTCCCGAAAAAAGGTCTGTTTGTGTGTGTGGAAACTCCCGGGAGGAAACGGTAAGTCCTATGAAACTGAAATTTTATATTTAAGACAAATATACGCCCGAGACGTAACAAAAACTTTTTCATCAAAATAAGCTTACCAAAAGAGCCACTTTATACCATGCATTTTGCACCTTTTTTCGATTTCTCGAAAACGGTTCCGACGATTTTGATTAAACTCGCTATTTCTATGGCAACTTTAATGGGCTTTAATATAATTTAGGATTCATTCAGATAAAAATGGTCTGACAGGGCTTGAATGCCGATATTTTAAATTTCCTTTCTCTAAAGTACCTTTCATTTTGTTGATTCTATAAAAATAACTATATTATCTTGTTACCACTGATGAAAAACAGGTAAATATATAAATTGAATGAATTCAATACCCAACTAAAGGAGAAAACAGAAAAATATTTTTTTAATGCAATTTTTTGTTTTTGAACATAAGAGCAGTAATATACATGTATGATATACCGTTGGAAAGCTAAAGATTTTATTTCATACTCAAGCTTTTAAAAGTTAATAGAGAGTGATAAAAAGAAGATAAAACTAACTGATTATTTTAGATAATAATATAAAGATTTTTTAATAAAACACGTTTCTATATAAATTCAATTTAATTAATTCTTTAATAGTTTCACATATTTTTATCTCTAACTGTATTTGAAAATTCTTTCATTGATTTTATAAATAGAGGTAAGTGAAAGTCGTGTGTTGCCCGAACCAGATTATTTATGTTAGCACAGCAACACAACACAGCGTTTTTGAGACAGTACGTGTTAATAAAGCCCCAACACTTAATAAGTGTAGCAAAATGTGACATTTTTCATTCGAACCAATTCAGATACCAATATACCTAAACGGTTGATCCTAGCGATAAATATTATACAACAAAAATATTCTCCACTCAATTTCTGATTTAAGGAAATGTCGCCAAATTACCGAGCCTAGCAACAGACAAATCCATATCAAAAATAATGGAAATAGTTTAAAAATAAAATATTATTGTCATACAGTTTAGTTTTATCATAATTTTATCTCTACCAAAAATTCATTTATGATTTTTATGATATGCTATTTTGTCATTGTGTTATGTTGTATCAGATTATTGTATGTCTATAACAGTTTTATATATGTATCTATAATTTTTTCCTATTACGATAATTTTAAATAATAGGAATAGCGTTAAAAATAATATGTTATATACGCAGTAATGATCGGACCGAGAGCCAGCGGAGCTGAATGAACCTCCTTGACCCAGAGCTGAGTATCCACAACCGGAGATGAGCTGTCCAAGATAATCACTACGTTGATCTTAGATTATAACTTCTAATGGCTATAGTCTATTTATGAAAAGCACTTTACGCGTTCCTAAAAAAAATGTTATAGTCTATGTTTGAATACATTTCACATTTCTATGTGTAATAAAGTGTATACAATACCGCCCCAAGAAGGATTTGATTAAATTCCTCAAATATCCATATATTTTGGTTTATTATTATCAGTACTGAACTTTGAAAAAAAAATCATCTCACTTCCCTCAACATATGTACTTAATTATTTAAAAAAAATAAATAATACCTTAAACATCCAAATAAACCCACCTAAAACTGACTGAATAATATTTTATTTTCGAAAAAATAAGAAAAAAATGCCGACTAAATTTCAAATTGAAAAATCGCACTTAAAAATATTTAGAAACATCGTCTACTTGAGTATAAAACTTGATAGATATTTAAAATTTAACAGCCACATCATTACAAAATTATCAAAAGTAAGACAAAAAAAAACCTACAAATTTAACTACCTTTTACAAACTCCGAATCTAAGTTTCAGATTGAAACTTCTAATTTACAAAATTGTGATCAGACCTTCGCTATTATACGGAGCACCGTTACTGATCCATTGCTCAGAAAATTCAAAAAAGAAACTACAGAAATTCCAAAATGGCGTTCTAAATAAAATTGTAAGTAGAACTACCTTTAAAAAAGGAAAGGCAAAAAGATATAATTTACTGTTTGATATTCCTAAAGTAACACTATTCCTTGAGAAAATAAGACATAACTTTTATAATTCCGTAGAAGTGTTTCCAAACCCGGTTTTTAGTAGGCTTAAGGTTCCACCAGCTCCTCAGAGGTGGGTGGGAACATAGTGTAAGGTAGAGTTTAAGATTAGCCTAAGACTAGAAGTGTCAAGTTGAAGTGATCCCCACCACCAAGAGGAATAGCAAATTAATGATAGCACTTTAAAAACATAATTTATTGACAGAAATATCCTTAAAATTAATCTAGATACAGTAGAAGAAAATTATTCAGAAACTATTTTGGCAAAACATGTAACTAAATTGGGGTTATGAAAAAAAAAACTACAAATAAAATAAATACACCCGATAAGGACTAATTTTACTATTCCAAAGGATATGCCCGATTTTCATATTTTATGGACTTAATTTTTTTTTATTCCAAGTTAAAGACATCATTCTCGTTGAAAGGATACTTAAAAATTGAAATTTATTGTAACTAGGATACAGTTTAAAATGGAAAACCCAATCTTCAAAACCCTCTAGAAGTGCATAAGATGCAGCAGAAGGGGAATTAGAAAATCAAATTCAACCAAAAACCTTCTTATGGGGATAAGAAAAAAATAAAATAAAAAACTATTCATAACATTTTTATGGTTGATACAGCAGAAGCTCTAACTTGTTCTCGTGGAAGATAGAGAAAAGATGAAAATTTGTTTGGAATCAACATATAGAGATGATCATAAAGAAAAAAAAAATTAAACATGTATGGCCAAGTCACAACTTTTAAGAGATCTGATTTCTCTATAATCCGGTTATTTTAAAAGACGGAGAAAGACAAAAAAATGTGCTGGAATCAGCAATTTTTATTTGAATTATTTGAAAGGTGATTAAAAAAAATATAGGAAATAGTAAATAAGTCAAGCATTAGTAATTTTGGCTTAGTATTTCGAATATTGAACCTATGTAAGCGACCCCAAAAAATAACCCTTCCCCATTAAAACTTGAGGTGTTACGTTCCAAGAAACGTAGAACCCGAAAAACAAATCCGTCTATCCGCCGTACGCCGAACAAGTTAATAAATACAAGTGAACCTCTGAGTAATAATCTGCAAGGTTCTTTAAATCATTTAAAGTATTCTCATTAAAAAAAAAAAAAATCAGATTTTTTTTATAGTGAAAGTGAAAGGGTTTCCTACTCCAATTATGCCGAACAGGTATGATTATCCTGTAGGTTGCCAATGGATTCTAGCTAAATGATTAAAGTAAATATCTTGTTCTGGTATTAGTACTTATAAAAGTTTAAAATAGTCAAATGAAAAACTTCTTATATATCACCTCTATCAGGCCTCTTTTGACGAGTGGAATTATGCTATGAGGCTCCACGCCATCGAATTCCTTCTAAATACAATTCACACTATCCAAAATCCAGAATGCTCCTTATTTTGCCGCCAATAACATAATCCATAAAGACTTCGATCTCTCATTTGTTGCTGACTTGTGCTGACGTGGATGTGCCTCTTATAACTGCCAACCCACACAAACCCACCAGTCCGTAACCTCTCAACCCTTTAGTCTGCGGGCCAGCAACAAAAAATGCAAACCATTTTACCAAATTTTTAGTATGTTATATGCAAAGCATCTATCATGGTAAAGCAAAAAATGCTCAAAATACTCAGCCAACTCAAAACGGGTAGATTACGAAATGGTGGTCATTCATAAAGGGAAATCACAATAATCGTTATAAAATAAATCATCAAGTATTGATCAAGCTTTCATTTGAGCATTAATAGACATTTGTGTGTTCAACATTCAACGATAGAGAGGTTTTATAAAAAAAACAATAATAATAAATAATTTTGCAGAAATCGAGATATCAATTATTTAAACATAATTATGGTTATTATCATTATCCCATGAGGATAATCATTAAAAAGTAAATCATCAAGTATTTATTAAGCTTTCATTTGAGCATTAATAGACATTTGTGTGTTTAATATTCAACGATATTGTTGTATTACAAAAAATAAATAAATAATTTTGCGGAAATCGAGATATCACTCTTTTGTAAAATAATTATGGTTACTATCATGGACACGGCTTAGCCTATGAGAATAATCGTCATAAAGTAAATCATCAAGTATTTAATAAGCTTTCATTTCAGTAATAAAATAAATTATATGTTCAACATTCAAAGATATAGAGGTTTTTTATAAAAAAAAAATAAAATAATAATAAAAAATTTGCAGAAAACGAGATATCAATCATTTTAACATAATTATGGTTATTATCATTATCCCATGAGGATAATCGTTATAAAGTAAATCATCAAGTATTGATTAAGCTTTCATTTTAGCATTAATAGACATTTGTGTGTTTAATATTCAACGATATTGTTGTATTACAAAAAATAAATAAATAATTTTGCGGAAATCGAGATATCACTCTTTTGTAAAATAATTATGGTTACTATCATGGACACGGCTTATCCTATGAGAATAATCGTCATAAAGTAAATCATCAAGTATTTAATAAGCTTTCATTTCAGTGGTAAAAGAAATTATATGTTCAACATTCAACGATATAGAGGTTTTTATAAAAAAAAAAAAATTATAATAAATAATTTTGCAGAAAACGAGATATGAATCATTTTAACTTAATTATGGTTATTATCATTATCCCATGAGGATAATCGTTATAAAGTAAATCATCAAGTATTGATTAAGCTTTCATTTGAGCATTAATAGACATTTGTGTGTTTAATATTCAACGAATAAAAATAAATCCTAATAAATCCCATCAAATCACCTTCACTCTACGTCGTAAGCCTATGACTTCCTGCCCCACCGTATCCTTTAACAATATCCTACTTACTCCTGTTGAACAGATTCGGTACTTAGGACTCCACCTCGACAAACGCCTAACATGGAATCCTCATACTAGACTGAAACGACAGGAAACTGCTCGTAGATACAGATTACTACAACACTTACTTGACAAACGCTCAAAACTTCCTACTTACTACAAAAAACTCATTTATATCACAATTATCAGGCCTATTTGGACCTATGGCATTGAGCTATGGGGGTCTACTAAACCATCGAATTCCTCTCGCATCCAATCCTTGCAGTCCAAAATCCTTCGTAAAATCCTCAATGCTCCTTACTTTGTTACTAATAAAATCATCTATTAAGACCTAAATATCCCATTAGTTGAAGACTTGGCCCGTTACAGATATACCTCTTTTCATTCCAAACTCCCTGCCCACTCAAACCCGCTTATCCGTGACCTCTCCTCCATATCTATTCCCGACAACCCACCGAGGCGCCTTAAAAGAAGATGGCCAAGAGACCTTCTAACATAAGACATTGGAGTGCTACCAATGGGTAGTTTCTTCTCGGGACTATCATGTGTACTAATCATATATAAAGCCTATTTACTTGTTGTATTTATTTAATACAGTTGTAAATTTCTTTAAATAAATAAATAAAAAAAAAAATATTCAACGATATTGAAGTATTACAAAAAAAAAATAAAAAAAAATAAAATAAAAAAAATCGGAAAAAAAACTCTTTTGTAATATTATTAAGGTTACTATCATGGAAACAGCTCATTCTAAGAGAATAATTGTAATAAACATCATTATAAAAAATCACCTTTAATTTGAGTAGTAAAACACGTCGGTATGACTAATAGTTATAGAGATATGGCTCTTATAAAAAAACCGGAAACCGAGATACTTCTTATATTTGTCATTAATTTGGTTGATATCATGGACGCGACTGCTCCTAACAATATAATGGTTATAAACTACTTTACGAGGCATAAAATTAGCTTTAATTTGAGTAGTAGAATTCGGTAGGTCTAATACTCACTAATAATCGAATTATTGAATTCTAATAAGTGAAAGTTGTGAGTAGGGGGTACCATGCTCAACCGCCAGTTTTTTTCCCATTTTTTCTCTTTTCTTTTTGTCTATGAACCTAGCGGTAAGTGAATAGTATGTATATATAATGCACATGAAATGAACTAGTTATACTTAGCAGAAGTAGTCGTTACAAGGCGGTAACGGTACATCCAGAACGACGTTCGTTCCGCTGGGTATCAAGATAATGGTAGTAATTAGGTTTGGACTCATCCTACCATCGATCCAGCTCATTCAGGCTTTCTTATTTATTCTATAGATATCTTAATGTTTAATTAAATTGTTTTGAGAATCCACAAATGGATCGCGTTGTCAATGATGATGGAAACACTTCATAGGCCATTTAGTACAATACAATACTTGCGCTGATTCTTAATAGCCCCGTAAAATAAGTCTAAAATTTAAGATTTGTGGGAATTAATTCGGACAAAGCTGAAAATCGTTTTAATACTTCTTAATGGTCCTAAATAAAAGTAATCTGAGTTTGCAACATCGCAGGTGGAATATAGAAAAACGGTATTTTTTTTAAATTTGAAATGAAATAAAAAATATTTTTTATTATGGGGCATTTCGACCTCCCAAAATAACATACAGTGAACAGAAGAAGTCCAATGGGTCTGGCTTCATTTGATATATAATTATTTAGTCAAGTAAATTATATAAGGTTAATATGAATAAAAGATAAAAAAAAAAACAAATAGATAAAATCAAACGAGTTTTGTTAAGTATTATTAGAGTAATATTTATCACATACGTGTGAAAGATTGAGTTTTGAGGTGTTTAAATAAGTGGGTTTGCATGTGGTTAGGGATGACACTTTTTAAAGGGTGATAGGCAAAGAGTTCCAAAGCATGGTAGTACGGATGACAAAGGGCTTTCCAAAGATGCAGCTATATGAGAGGGAAGGTATAGATCGGTAGGTTGGGATCTTGTATTTAGGGTGTGCACGGAAGAGCGCGGGGTAAGGTCACAGATATTGTAAGGTTTTCTGGATCGTAAGGATTGGAAAGTAGATCCTACCAATAAGATACCAAGAAGGTATTTTCTTCGGGATTCGGGATAAAGCCACCTTTGACCACAACACAAGTGAGAGACGAGTGACTAATAATTTTTTTTTTCTCTTTTAAGACCCCAATATTTAATTTTAAATCTCATTATTGAAATTGTTTATTTATCAATATAACGCTATACCATACGTTGCTACTGTTTTCAAGAAAAAGATTCACGCAACTTAACTCTAATTTATTCTTTGAAAAAAAAGAATTGTTCAGTTGGAGGTCATATTATAATTTATTTTTCAAAGCACATTTCCAATCTAAATGATCATAATCAAATAAGTATATGAAGAAAAGTTATATATTTTTAAATTATACGAGTTTTGTTAATGAAGTTCTAGTAAGTAGATTTATCTCATTTTGTAGTTTTTATTTTAATTGTGTTGTATATACATATATATATATATATATATATATATATATATATATATATATATATATATATATATATATATTTATATATATAACATATATACCATCCAGGTCATTATATTAAAATAAGTTTATTTAAATTAACACTACTTATAATCGTTTCGACAAATAACGTTATTAGAATTCATTCAAAATGACAAAAACAGTTAAAATATAATACTGCAGTGCAATACCATCAAATATGAAATTTTATACCTACTATCATGATTAAATAGTTTAGAATCCATGATTTATTTTCAATTGCCGATACACCCAACATATAGTAAGCGAAGGTACAGCGATCAACATTTTAGAATCCGAATTTTTAGCATGAGTAAACTCAATTCCAACAAAAAATTAGTAAGAAACGGAAATAACATATTAAATATGAACAAGATAGTATGATTAAAAACATATTACATTTACAGTTGTGTTTAAGTTAATAATTTAACATTATTTTATGTAAACTCAATGTTTAAACGATTTTGTTCAAATAATGATACGCTACTCTAAAAATGTGGTAACAAGTTTTGTTTTGTTTTTTGTTTTTTTTTTGAGATTATTCCTTTACTGTATATTTATAGTTAAACGTTCCCAAAAATTATAATTTCCATTTCTAAAATCCCAGGCAAGCGTTAGTCATTGGTTCAACAAGACCTGGTTGACAAAAGGCGTTCAACTAGGTCGTGTTAACGAACTGAATATGTTAATAATTAGTTTCTCGTTTTCACCCTAGTGTCTGTAGATAACATTTTATTTATTATTTAACTAATAATAAGTTATAGAAAAAAATAATATTCATTTTTTAAATTTTTCGATTTAGGTATAGAATAATTTAGTCACAACTCATTAGGTTTTAAGTTTTTTTAAATAGGCTATAATTAGATATCATGGAAAATAATGAGCATAAACTATTATAGAAAAAGTCTTTAGGAAACAAAAATATGAATCATTGATTTATATTATTTGGTACAAGTAAACAAAATAAACTAAAAAAAATTAAAAACAAAATTAAAACAAATTATCTTCTACACATACATTTTAAATGAGGAGATATTGATGAAAAATTAATGTGAGAAAAAGATTTATTTTCAAATTAACTGCTAGTGACAGTATCAGAGTTATCATTGACATGAATAGTCTATTTCTTTGAAGTTTTAATTTTCATAAAAAACCTCATATTGTTTCATTAATCGATAAATCGGTTACATACGAACTATAGTAGTGATTAGTACCTCTTTTCAAATGCACGTAATTAAGTACTACAGGATATAAAATGAACATTTAATTTTTTTTTCACTCGAATTCAATAACTTATGTTGGTTTGAGGATGTTTTTTCATCCATATATGCTATGGTTAGAAGTAATTTAAAAAATGGCGTCAGGATATCCTGAGAGAGAAGATAATGGGCAGAGAATTCAAGGCCTTCACAAAATTAGTTTGTCAATCATTTTTTTTTTTTTTTAAATTACTTATATTTTTTATACTTTACCCACTTTATGATCAAAGACTCATACTAAAATAAATAAGAAGTTTTTACTGTTCAAAATAAATAGAATGATTTTCTGCAAAGTCTTATAAAAAAACAAAAAAAAAAAAACATGAATATAAAAAAAATTGTTAATACATGGACAATTATTTAACAATTAAAAATAAGTTTCAAATTATTCCTGAAACTCTCCCTCAAAATCAGACTTTTTGAATGGCTATTTATATTTTTTATCTATATAAACAAGTTAACTTACAGATCAAGACCACACTGAACCCTATCTAGAACTACTCACTCATTATTAATTTATTTTCGACCTGATACCATCCAAATTTTCCCAACCCCATCAGAACCTTATTCATCACCCTAATCTCTATAGAAACGGCAGTGGCGCCGAGACATTTTTAAAATATTTATACTCGATTTTTGACATTGACCAGATTATCCTCTCAAGTGGTACGTTAGTGGTTTGTGGCGCCCACACAACACAAGGCGCACTTAACACTAGCTAACACAAAGCACTGGAATTCCTCGGATTCTGTTTTTGTCTCGACATATGAGGAACAAGTTCAGTCCGAGGTTCCTCCAGCAGCTTGTATATAATGTATGTAGGTGCGAGTGTGTTTAAGAATTTTGTTTATTTATTTTTTATTTTTTAAATTTTTATATAGATTTCTTTTACAAGTTATATTTATATATAATATAATTTTTTTTTTTTTTTTTTTTTATTTCCCGTAATTTTACCTAGTTTTTTGTTAACATTGTATGAATTTGCTCTCATAGCATTATTACTTTCCTATATTTGAAACATAAACCCTATATATTGTAATATAACTCAATAAAAACTGTTTTAAATTGAATTCATAGTGAGATACCAATTTATATTTATGGTTTAAAAGTTATTATAACAGATTAACTATTTCGTGCAATAGAACATTCAGGAGACACGAACACTTTCATTCTCTGGAAGGTGATCAACAGTTTTTGAGCAATAATTATTTCTACAGTTCATGACGACTTGAGAAAACAAACGACAGTAAATTACAGGTTGCTATTTGGGAACCAAGGGTATGCTAGTTTTGGCACTATGACAGTGAGTTCATAATAAGTCACATTTAAAAGTTTTAAACAGTTAAGCAGCAAATATTAGTTATAATAATTTAAAAAAATAAAAACCTCTAGAGGCCAAATATAGTATATATAATATGCAAGCCGCCATAGATATTTAGTGTATTATTTTTTCAAACTTTTTTAGGAAGATTTATTTGTAAGAACATTTCTTAAATTTTTGTGAAAATGATATCATTTTTAGAATTTATTATTGACTTAAAATGTAATAGTTTTTTTAGAACATTACTATTGAATATTCTACTGAATCTCTTGAGAAAACATTTGAATAGATACTCACATAACCCCCTTTTTTAAAAAAAAAAAAAAGAATTTCGATTTTCTTTTTTTTTTTTTATTAAACAGTAGTCAAGCAAGGAAGGGTATAGACTATTCGATGACTAATAATGAATTTATTTTGGCAATGTAAAATATACTAATGAATGAATGAATACTGTTTGTTTTGTATAAACAAAAAAATAAATAAATAAAATAAAAGAATTGCAGAGGTTTTGGCTCGTTATAAGCAACTGAAAAATTAATTATAAGAAAATCTGATATTATAGCCAAATTTTCAAAACTGAATCCACAATTATACATAACAGGCTATATATTAGATATGATATATTACAATTAAATAAATAATAATATACAACAGTAGAAGAAACTAATAATTTAAAGCATGTTTTATGATTTTGTATTAATTATTGTGTTACAGGATTAGTAATATCCCGGAAATTGTATGAACTTTATATTTCATTTGAATAATCAGGCTCTACTTTCTGTTCTAGTATTGATTTATATTAAATTTTAAAAACTATTAATATTAAAGCGTGGAATTAAATTAATTTCAAAAATAGGAATTCAGATAATTTTCCAAATACTTTCCTTTAAAAACATCACATTGGTTTAGGCATATCTAAGAAGGAAAAAAAGGCATTAATCGATATAAAAATACACATAATAATTGTAATGACCTCAAATAATAAAAATAAGTTTATTTTAATTTTTACACATAAATAATTTTTAAAAAAACACGTATTTTAAATAAAACTGAAAGTTGTCATAGTTTCTGAACAGCCCTACGTCGACAACTTCCCTTATCACCCAAACTCTTGTTTTAGAATCCCAACTGAATCGAGCTGAACGCAAAAGATAATTGATACAGAATTACAAAAGGAATGCAGAGATATTATTTCCAAGAAAACATTTCTCTTATATTTAAATGTGTTTACGTAAGGCGGTAAATTGATTAAGTATAAACCCATTATAGTAATGAGTGAGGAAGCTGCATACTATGTTGACATGAAGGAATTATTGATACAAGTCTAAAGGATATTCATTTGTCCATTAAGATAGATATATATTTATATCTTTACATTAGTATATATATAAAAAATATGTAATAAGTATATGTATGTCTGTGTGTTTTCCACGGGTCTTTTTTCCACTGGATTTTTTAGGCTGTGTTTCGAGAATATTTTGTTTTCATATTCATGTCAGTGGAACAAAACAACAGAATATTGAAATTTGAATACATAGCAGCTAATGTTATTGTTAAAGAGACAGAAAACATTTTTGAATAAATTTAAGGATTCAAATGAATTCACAATAAATGCGAATTCATTTATAGTATAGTATAAATATAGTAGTTTGTTTTTATATACTCGTTTTTTTCAAATATTGTTTTGATGTTCAAATATAAGATTTTCCGATTTATTTTCACAACCCCTGAAGAATGGTCCCTCCCATTTTGCAATGGATAAATAAAGGCTTAGAAGAAGCCCTTGAAAGATTACTAGTGCATCCAGCGCATATAGCAATCCTCTTTAGAATACCTCCGGGTAACAGAAGGACAAATCTGACAGCTATATATATTATATTTGTATTTGTATTTTGTTCCAAAATAAAACCAGAGGGTAAGAAAAAAATAAAAAAAAAAAAAAAAAAAAAAAAAAAAAAAATAAAAAATTATTTTCACAAGGTATTTTGTATAAAACATTTGATTTTAATATTAATTTATCTGTGTCTTTGGTTTTAGTGAATAGTTTAGACAAAGCAATCGTATTTTAAAATTTAATAGCAGAATCACTACTATTTTTGTTAATATTGGGCCTTTAAGTAAGTGTCGGAATGTATGGAATATTGCAAAATCTATTTGTGATGTTGTTTAGGAAAATAGTGTGTTTGTTTAGGACATTGTGTGGTTGTTTAGGAAAATTAAAAAAAAAAAAATATATATATATATATATTCTTTTTTTTTTGTACTATTAGTTCATGAATACGAGAACAATAAGTTCTCTAAACGTAGCCTTAACACTATTGCTTATTTATTTACTGAACATAAACTTGATTGATTGAATAAGACCCGAAGAAATTATCAACAGTGTGTGTCTTTTGTTTCGTTAGTTAGAGTTTAGGAAGGAACTTGAATGTATTTTAAGTTTCCATATCATTTTAAAGCAGTTTATTTATTTTTTATTTTATGTTCTTCCGTATTTTTTTATTCCTTCGCATTCCTCACGTCATTCTTTCCTAGAAGGGTTGTCGAAAACAATGTGGTGTCCACCTCACTCCTTTGTTTTTCGAAATACAGTCAAGTATTCGAAGAATGTTTATGTATAAAAGAAATGTGTGTGTGTGTGTGTGTGTGTGTGTATTATATATATATATTATATATATATATATATTATATAATATATACACATATTTATGGGTATGTGTGTATTATTTTTTTTACATTTGAAAGTTTTAGTTACATTGAAAGAAGATTCTAAAAGTCAAGTATTTCTAGTAACATTAAATATTATTACTGCATTCAAGTTTTCGCAAATTTATGCAATTTCAAGAATAAAATATAAATGCAAACTTATGTAAGTACATCTCCTACCAACAGTCTTAACTACCTAAATAAATGTCTATATTGTGATAGATATATTGTAAACTCCTATAGGTACTGAATCCAATACCTTAGGTCGTACTAGTACAGTTTTTTTTTTTTTTTTTCATTTAATGTATGAACTATTTTAAAGGTGCTTTTGTTATTATGGTTTTTATTTATTGTTATTTTAGAATGGCAAGCGTAACGTTACTGCATTTGGGTCTAATGTGTATCACTGAATGTGAGTTTAGGAAGATATGTGAATGTATTTAAGTTTCCATATCATTTTAAAGCAGTTTTTCATTTATTTTTTTTTTAGGTCTTCCGTATGTGTTTTAATTTGCATTACTCACGCCATTCTTTCCTAGAAGGTTTGTCGAAAACAATGCTGTGTCCACCTCACTCCTTCGTATTCTAAATAAAGTCAAGTACTCAAAGAATGTTTATGTATAAAATAAATGAATATATGCGTAATTTGAAAAGATAAATTCAATTTAAATATATAATTTATATACCAATGCATGATGATGATGATTTCAAGAATAAGAATATTTCAATTTTACATAAAAAAAAAAAAAAACATTCATAATTGAATTTCTGTTAAATAATCAATAATTCTAATGCATTTTAAAATTTAAAAAAAATTGCTATCAATATTCAAACATTTTCATAATTGCTCTTTTTATCTACCTTTGATAGTTTTAAGAAACTAAGTAAGAACTTCTGATTTCAAAACTATTCCACGAAACGTGATATTATTTTAGGATCTATCTTCTCTTAGAAATAAGCATTTGCCTTATCTTTTTTTTCAAAAAGAATAAGACCATTTTCGCAATTATTTTTAGAAAAAAACGAGCTTATGCTTTTCACGAACGCTATTTATTAATAAATAAACCATAACTGGTCTCATGTTGAAAAATCTGGTGCGGGCAACACACGACTTTCACTTACCTCCATTTTTAAAATCAATGAAAGAATTTTCAAAAACAGTTAAAGATAAAAATACGTGAAACTATTAAGGAATTAATTAAATTGAATTAATATAGAAACATGTGTTTTATTACAAAAGCTATTAAATTATCATCTAAAATAATTAGTAAGTTTTATGTTCATTTCATCACTCTCTATCAACTTTTAAAAGCTTTTGTATAACATAATATTTTTTCTAAAATTTTTAGCTTTCCAACGGTATATCATACATGTATATTACTGCTCTTATGTTCAAAAACGAAACATTGCATTAAAAAAATATTTTTTCTGTTTTCTCCTTTAGTTGGGTATCGAATTTATTCAATTTATATATTTACCTGTTTTTCATCAGCTTTAACAAGATAATCTAGTTATTATTATTGAATCTACATAATTAAAGGTACTTTAGGGGAAGAAAATTTAAAATATCGGCATTTAAGCATTGTCAGACCATTTTTATCCAAATAAAACCTACATGATATTAAAGCCCATTAAATTTTACATCGATATAGCGAGTTTAATCAAAATCGTCGGAACCGTTTTCGAGAAAATCGAAAAAAGGTACAAAATGCATGATATAAAGTGCCTCTTCTGGTAAGCTCATTTTGATGAAAAAAGTTTTGTCACGTCTCGGGCGTATAGTTGTCTTAAATATGAAATTTCAGTTTCATAGGACTTACCGTTTCTGCCCGGGAGTTACCACACACACACACACAGACCTTTTTGCGGGACTTGGTTATTTGGACTCAGGGGACCCTAAAACGTGTATTTCCGTTGAAAACTGGAATTCGAAAATTTTCACGATCGCAATACTTCCCCTAACTATATATAGTAAGTGAAAGTAAAAATTTGACGACTTATATCGTATAACCTAAATTTATTGTATCGTTCATCACATATTCAATATAATTATCATTTTTAATTATTTTACTCTACTGGATTTAAATAACCACTAAACATTCCTATTTTTCCCTTTTATTTTAGGAAGTAATTTGTTTAAACTTGTGTATGTCTTCAAAACAGAAAAACCATACTCTTGAAGTCAATTTAGCTGAAAATAGAAGGTCGAATATCCCTGGGAAGATCATAATAATACAACTCATTAAGAATACAATACATGTAATATTAAATCAAGGAATACATTATTGAAATTTCAAAGTCAGAGTGAGTAAACGCTGTTTTGCCGAATTTAATTTTTCAATTATATCTGGTATGTTTTGGCAATTTCGTTAATGCTTTAAAATAATTAATTGTAGGCTATAAAATATATTTATCGTGCATAAAAATCTACTAACAGATATTTTAAGTGCAAATTGTATAGTTCCGAGAAAATAATTATATTAGTTATTTTTTTTTTTTTGTTTTGCACCATCTGTTACCTAATTTTATTTTTTCAATGTATGGAGTTTTTTTTATAAAGATTTTCAAACAGAAACGTAATTTATATTAGCCATTTTGCAATAACTTTTTATTCTATCTTGTAGGTCATTTTGATAACTATAATATATTTTAATGAAGACTTATGTAAATACATTAGTAAATAAAATTTAATATTAATAAATATTAAGTGTTATTTTAAAGTTATGAATTTATGTTTTTATTAGAACCATTAATGTTTATAAAATTACCATCTTGCTACACCGAGTACTTAAAAGAGTATTTTTTTTTTGTAATTATTCTTCAACTATTTATTGAAAATATTTATTGACTCTTTTATTGAAAACTGAGACACTGTGATAACCTTAAAAAGTAATGATGATGATATCAGTTGAATATTTTTCGGTAATTTAAGTCTCGGGATCCTCTTACAAGTGCACTGATAATTCGTCGACGCCAAAATAGCTGTTTCTAAGTCTATGAATCATTACATTAAAAAACTGCGAACCATGGTTGTTTTTTAAAAGATATTATTGTACATTACAGGATTTTCACTTTAATTTATTTTTATATGAAATATAAAGTAAGGGAGAGTATTGAGATCGTGATTTTTTTTTTTTTTAAATTCCAGTTTTCAAAGGAATGATACGTTTTAGGGTTCCTTGAGTCCAAATGACCAAAATGGTTTGTACGTGTTGTGTGTCAGGATTAAGCCTGGGCAAAACGTAAAATGTGACAATAATAATAATAGGCTTACCGAACCCGAAGGTTCGATGCCGATACCACCAAACTTCGCCTGCACAGACTCGTCCAATGTTCGCCGGTCAAGCCCAAGTCCCCGAGATCAGCTTTAACGCAATCCTCCCATCGCCGCTTCGGCCTACCTTTTGGAAGCCTACCAGTCGGATCAGCGAATACCAACTGTACCAACTTTCTCGGAATCCGTTCCTCACCGAGCTCAACAATGTCTCCGCGACGCTATTAACTCAATTATATTCACAGAATACAAGTTCCGCAATTCTGCGTTGTGCAACCTTCAAAACTCCCCAGTGCCCTTAACTCTCTTCGGACGAAATATTTTACGCAGTACCTTATTTTCGAAAACCTTAAGCCGTTGTTCATCCCTCAAAGTAAGCGGTCACGTTTCACATCCTTAAAGAACCGTTGGAAGAATAATAGTTTTATAAATTCTAACCTTTAAGTTTTTAGATAGAAGCCGTGAGCTAAGTAACTCAGCGACTCAATAATAACACGCATTTCTGAATAATAATCCCCCGTTCTGGTCTCCGGGTGGGGACTGCTTCAAGGGAATCATGGCGCAAGATGAAAATGTGACAATACTGAAATTTTATTTTTAAGATAATTCTGAGCCTGAGATCTTACGGCAACATTTCACTAAAATCGACTAAAATAAAAGTCACTTTATACACATGCATTTTGCACCTTGTTACAATTCTTTTGTTTTTTATTTAACTCCCTACATTGAGAAAATGGACTTTAATTTTATGTTGGTTTCATTCTGATTGGAATAGTCTGGCAAGCCTACGTAATCGAAATTTCATATTTAAGACAACTATACGCCCGAGGTGTTACAGCGACGTTTTTATAAATCGGCTAACTAGAAGAGCCACTGTATATTTTGCCTTTTTACGATTTTCTCAAAAACGGCTAGAACGATTTTGATTAAACTCTATACATTGATGTAAAATTTAATAAGCTTTAATATTATATGGGTTTCATTCTGATTGAAATAGTCTGACAAGGCTTAAATGCCGACATTTTAATTTTTTTACATTCCAAATCATATCATCTTAATTACATTGATAAAGGACGGCTAAATATACAAGTTGGACGAATTTGATGACCAACTAAAGGATAAAATAGCAAAACTATTTATTTTTTTTTTTTTTTTATATTAAGATCAGTAATATACACGTATAAAATACTGTTGGACAGAGAAAGATTTTAGAAAAAATTATCTGATACACAAAGGGAATAAACTTATAACTGATTAAAAAATATAATGTAGCTATATTATTTAATCTATATCATATGTTTCCAACGAAAATGAATTTCGCGTTTTATTAAAATCAACTTAAAATATTTTTCAAATTGAAATATATTTAATAGTTTTTATAAAGTGACAATGGTTGACTGTGTGTATATATGAGAGAAGTTGGTTGAGGGTGCAGTCAATTTAAAACACAATTAAGCGTAAACCTAATTTATTGGTGCCGACGTTTCGCCTGAATTATAGGCCTTCTTCAGTGCTATAAGACAAAAAACAAAGATAACAACCAGCAGTGGAATACAATATATAAAGATGATATATACATACAATACAATAATAATAATACATAATTATAACACATAATACGTAACACATATATAATAATACAATTTGAATTTTCTTATCATCTTTATATATTGTATTCCACTGCTGGTAGTTATCTTTGTTTTTTTGTTTTTCTTATAGCCCTGAAGAAGGCCTATAATTTAAACGAAACGTCGGCACCAATAAATTAAGTTTAAGTGTGTTAAATTGACTGCACCCTCAACCAACTTCTCTCATTAATAGTTTTTAAATTGATTTCAACAGTCGAGGAATATTGAATACAAAGTCGTGTGTTGCCCACACCAGATTTTTTTAAATACATGTTAAAAACTAAGATGCTTAAACATTCTGTTATCCTATACTTTTCGGGCTCAAATCTTGAATCCTCCTGTTCCTAATACACATATACATTATTACAATTCTAAGACTTTTTACATGATTAGTTCACAATAAAGAAACAATCTATTGTGATAATCGCATAGTTGTAAAGTTGTGCTAAACAATAAACATGAGCTGTTCCAGTAATAGACAAATAGACAATCAGGGGTTAATGATAGAACTAGTAGGGTACAGGACGTTGAAAGAATACAGGTCTAAAAGAACCTTCTCCTATCTGGCCCGAGTCCAACTTCAGTAGACGTACACAAAGAGTTGTAACGCAAGTTCCTACCTCTCCTTCATGTTTCTAGCCTTTATAAATCAATGTATCAATAAGACAATAATTATAGATAAATTGATTATTATTCACACGAGTGTATCCCGAGGATACGCCATCGATTAAACAATCTTTGCAATATGCGTACAGATGAGTGGTTTTGAGAAAAATGATGGAATCTTGAGCAAAATGTAATTTTTTAATAAGTACAAATAAAATATTGTGATAATATACTTTAAGAAGTATTGTTACCTGTTATTAATAATAATTAAAAATCTCACATATAAAAAATTTACTATTACTTTTACTTTCACTTACTATATATAGTAAGGGAGAGTATTGCGATCGTGAAAATTTTCGAATTCCAGTTTTCAACGGAAATACACATTTTAGGTCCCCTGAGTCAAAATAACCAAGTCCCGCAAAAAGGTCTGGGTGTGTGTGTGTGTGTGTGTGTGTGTGTTTGGTAACTCCCGGGCGGAAACGGTAAGTCCTATGAAACTGAAATTTCATATTTAAGACAAATATACGCCCGAGACGTTACAAAACCTTTATCATCAAAATGAGCTTACCAGAAAAGCCACTTTGTACCATGCATTTTGCACCTTTTTTCGATTTTCTCGAAAACGGTTCCGACAATTTTGATTAAACTCGCTATATCAATGTAAAATTAAATGGGCTTTAATATCAGTTAGGTTTCATTTGGATAAAAATGGTCTGACAGGGCTTATATGCCGATATTTTAAATTTTCTTTCTTTAAAGTACCTTTAATTTTGTTGAATCTATAAAAATAACTATGTTATCTTGTTACCACTAATAAAAAACAGGTAAATACATAAATTGAATGAATTCGATACCCACCTAAAGGAGAAAACAGAAAAAAAATGTTATGCAATTTTTTTGTTTTTGAACATAAGATTAGTAATATACATGTATGATATACTGTTGGAAAGCTAAAGATATTAGAAAAATATTATTTCATACTCAAGCTTTTAAAAGTTATTAGAGTGAGATGAAAAGAAGATAAAACTAACTGATTATTTTAGATAATAGATTTTTTAATAAAAAACATGTTTCGATATAAATTCAATTTAATTAATTCTTTAATAGTTTCACGTATTTTTATCTCTAACTGTATTTAAAAATTCTTTCATTGATTTTAAAAATGAAGGTAAGTGAAAGTCGTGTGTTGCCCGCACCAGATTTTTATAAATAAATCAATAAATATTATCAACTTTTATCACATTTGATTCTAAAAAACATTCGTATCTGAGTTCTGTAATTAAGTTTTTGAAACAATGTAATCAATTTCGAGAATTATTTCTTGTGAAACATTCCGATGTGTTACTTTCTAAAATAAATAATAAAAAATGTCTCTTAAAATTTATAATATATATATATATATATATATATATATATATTTAAAAAAAATCAAGAAACAAAATATGCGGAGCGTAACACTTTTTATTTTAAATTATATTTGTGTTTATTTTAAATTATTTAAAATTGTGAAATTCGGTGACTGATTCTGATTTCGCATTATTTTCATACTAATAACTCTTAAATGAAGCTCAATTTTACTTTTAATGCACGTAATTTAAAAAAAATATATATTTCGTGATTTAGAAAGTTATTTATAACAGTTATTCATAGAATGTCAAATATAAAATGATCATATTTTCACACAATCTTAAATTTTTTCAATCAAATGACAAATAAAGAGATATATAGTCAAATTTCAACAGCAATATGAATTTAAATGCTCACCGACCAAGTGAAAAAAAAAAAAAATACTGTACATAGTGTTGACAAAATTAAAAACACATAAATAAGCAATAATGTTTTTTGCTATATAATTTCGATAGGTTCAGCTGCAATCAGGTAATAATGGCCAAAATTATTAATATATATATTATATATAAATAAAATATTTTATATTAATTTAATATAATTTAAAAAAATAAGAAATATTTCGGTCGATATTAGAAATTTCAGGAATCCAATTAAAAAAAGGCCAAAATTTATTGTTAATTCAGGGTTTTTATTCAACAATGTGCTGAATTTAGGCTTTAAGATTTTTATTAGTAAAAGGAGTTTCAAGTTAAATATACTTGCATTGAAATAAACTGAAAAAATTAAATAAAAAACATCAAAAGTAGAAACTTGGACTGATATTTCATCCAAAAACTTTTATTATTATTTTTCATTACATCAACGTTTCGAGATCTCACTCCCATCCATCATCAGGACTCTACAAGTAAAAAAACAACTATTCCAAATATCATCAAAAGCTCTAGTGAAGTGAAATAATTTTTACTATCATGATGTTATGGCCCAGTCATGGATTTTGCATAGTTCGTATTAGACATATTATATTTAAATAAACCAAATTTAGAGAATTTATTAAGTTGTTTTGAAATGCAAACAATATGTGTTATTATATAAAAAAATTATTGTTAAGTTGCATATTAAATATTGTTTAGGTAAAGTCATTCGCCCTTAATTTGTGTTGCTCTGGTTAACCTTATTTTCGAACCAAGACACCTATTCCACACTATTAAAAAAAAATTCTAAAGACAAATAAATAACACGTTAATTACTGCGTAGAGAACTACGAGATTTTTCTAAAATTTTATGATGATTTTCATTCCACATTATTCAATTATGCTATTAAAAATGGAGAAAACGTAATGATTATAGGAACTCTTGTAAGGAAAAGAAATAACTGACATTTTGATGGATCACTAACCTTTGGATCAAGTGGTGGATGTGGAGAAAATATGGGGGCAGATCTTTATCCATCAACATTTCATATGATTCGATTTATGGTTTTTACTTTTATGGAAGTCATTATTTATACCATTTTATTAATTATATTACAAAATAAAAAGGTTAAGCTTTTCTTTAGTTACTAGTGAATATTTTGATTGGAAGAAATACATAAATAAAAAAAAAATATTCATTTTCTACAAATTTATAGGATTAATGAATTAGAATTTCACTATTTTATCATTATAACCATCATAATCTTTATAAACTACAGAAAAATAAAATTTTGCTGCAATTTTTAATTCCTTGATTCGATTTTAAAATGATTTGTTTTCCAAACAATTTTTTTTGTTTATCCATTATCCTTTTACCATAGGAATTTGTTTTAAATTTTAAAATGTTTTACAAGTTTCAAAAATAACTATCCGAAATTAGTAAATTTAAAATTATTCCTTTATGAATTGTTTGTTATCGTATATACTAACTACGAATAACGTGCCCGCGACTCGAATTTTAAGCAATATATTATATTTCTTTTAATTGAATATAATTTTATAGCATTTTTAATATAGCTATATAAGCAAAATATACGTAATGTACATGTAATACAGTTTAATTTAAGCGTTCTTCTTTAAGTTATAGATCTCTCACGGAATGTCATATCGTAAGTAATTAGTTAGAAAGAAAGTTTAAAAATATTTTCTTTAAAAATATTATTTTAGTTTTTCATGCAATATTAGGAAACATTTTTAAGTACGAAGGTATTTTGAGACAAGGTCAAGCTTTTGTTTAAATTATTCATAAGTTTCTAAAAATTTCTCTAATTTATAATATGAATAAGTTTGTATTTCAATGTTTTTAATTCATGTTATATTTATAAAATACAGAAAAATGAAACATTTATGCACTTTCCACTTTCTGGAATGCTCTTTAATTTTTTTAATTTATAATAGTTTTTCTATTGGATATAATAATATTTATATTAGAAATAGTATCCAGATCGTTTAAAAGATCGATCTTCTTTTCTTTGCTTTTAATTGATCCATCTTATAATTGAAATTAAAATATTGCTACATTTTCATCTTTATTTATTGGTCTTTTTCTTTCTTTTTAATTTAATTTCTTAAGAAATAAAAATTATTTTCATTTTATTAGGGATAGTTTAGTTTTATACATTATTCAGATAATTTTAAAATTTATTATTTTTTTTTCCGAAATGGGCAAAATAAATTAAAATTACCGCACTTTCTATTTTGTTTGATTGCTCTTTATTTCTTTTATTTAATTTTTTGTCAAATGATGATTTTTCATTATTAGAAATAGTCAGCTCTAATAATTATTCGGAGATTTATTTGTTAAAATATTAATTAATAAAAATAGATTATTAGTGATAGTTTAGCTCTAGAAAACATTCAAAAACTTAAAGATTTAAAAAAATAATAGAATATTGCAGTCTGCACTTTCTATTTAGTTGACAGATAATTATCTTTTATTATTATTTTTTTAATCCAATTGTTTGTGGAATAAAAATATTTTATAAGGGATAGTTTAGTTTAAAAAAGTATTCAAATTGGTTAAAATTGTTTTTTTTTTTTTGTTTTTTTACCTCGAGTAATTGAAATTCAATATTTGGCTTATTATGTTCTATATTTTAAATAATACTTTATCAGTTAATATAGTTTAGTTCTAACAATTATTTGACTTTATTTTTTTTTTTTTATATATATTCCCAAATAGAAATTTTACCAATGAGGGTACAGTATAAATGTAAAATAATAATTAATAATCAAAAATTTCAAGGTATATATACTAAGACGATTTATTGAAAAAAAAAAAGGTTTTTTTTTTCTCAGCTTTACAGTCAAATTAAGGGTTTAAAATTATCATTGCATTCATATTTAGTTTCCTCCGATGTATTAACAATTCACAAAAAATTTTAAATTATCCCCGCTATGACTACACTCCAGCAAGAACACTGAGTACTCACGTTTCTCTGCGTCTTGTCCGGAGCGATGAGAGTGATCTCCAACCTCTTCGGTGCCAAATTATCCCTGGAGCCGAACTCCTGCCTCAACTTGGTCCCTATGAGGCCTGGAACCTTGGTCACTACCAGAGACAACCTCCTGGACAGGCGACGTCCTAGCCGCGATCTTCGAACACTCCGCGTACGATCCATCCTCTCATGACGGTGCCGGGAACCGGACTGAACCTCTGCCACTTCCAGGCGTGGAGGGGGTCTCAGATAAGGGCGGGGTGATATCTCCCCAATACGGAATAGGATTATAATGTCGGTGTTTTACGAGAAATAGTTTAAATTAAATAATAATCCATATTAAAACTAACACAATTTTTTTCTTCAATCATCTTTTTAATTATCATTATTATATAATTCGTCAAAAATAGTCAACGTTTCGGGGCTTTTTCCTCAGTATCAAGACTAAAAAGTTTTTAAAACAATTTTGCTTTTAATTAAATTTATTAAATATTTTATATATCTGTATATACCAATTTTCATGAAGTCACTTATTATATAATTTTTTTTTTCATAATATACAATTAACTACAAATTACCTTTTTATGCGCATGTTTTTAGAAAAGTAAATATGCAATAAAATAAATCGTATAAGTTAATATAATGTTTTTGGAAGCCCATAAACTTATAAACATATGTTAATTATAAAGAAGGAGGTTATATAAAATAGTTAAATGTTTCCACCTTCGTACGGAATCGTGTAAGTTATATTCTTTCATTTAGTAAGCAAAATTTAAAAACAATATTACGTACCGAATTTTCAATGAGTTGTTAACATAATTATAATTTGTTATAAATCTATAAACTTACATTGTTATTAATTATTTCAAATTTAATACTATTTCATAAAAACAGATCTTTCAATGTACAATAAATGGAATTCCCATAGAAACTAAATTAAACCTTTTAAGTTTATTTTAAATATTTTCTTTGGAATGTAAAATATTAATAAACTTAATAGAATAGGAACCTATGTTATTTCTATAGTTTTTGCAGACATTTATTGCCATTGTGTTTTATTTATATGGGAAAATTCAATTTTCCGTTATCTATGCTTCAGTTTACTATAAAAAACAAAGAAATTGAACCAATTTTGATTTCAGCCGATAATTAAATATAATAATAAATAGACGTTAGTTTTAAAATAAGAATATTTTCTTGCTAATTGCACTCTTCGTTACGATAAACTAAAATTCCCAAAGTGATAAACTCTAAAGCGGTCAGACAGAGCTTTTTTAAACATTAATGATACCTCAATCAAACTGCACCCGTGCGAAGCAGTGGTGAATCTACTAGTTAATAATAAAAAATAAATAACATAATATTTTATATAAATATGGATGTGTTTAAGATGAGGTACTCTGTTTCTTTATTCTACTATTACGTTACACTTAATTGTATACTTATTTCGTTAATATTTTATTTTTGTTTTTGAATTATGATATATTAGAGTGCTTCTAATGGGAAGCTTCTCTACATGTATTTCATGTCATTGTATTATATTACTATCACATTTACTTGTTGTATTTTTAGTTACTTCAGTTGTAAATATCAATAAAATTGTTTTAAAAAAAAATTAATTTAAAAATTTTTAAAGATTTTATTATTATATTATTTTATTATTATATTATTATTATTATACTATTATCTTATTTTTTTATTTTATTAATTTTTTTATTTTATATATTTATCGTGTACTGATTTTTTATAGAATAATTTTAATTTTTTTTTTTTTATTAACTTTTTTATTCAGAGATAATAAAATCTGCCAGGGGCAAAAAGTATTACAGCTAGAAGAAAACATTCATCCCAAATGTACAAAGTGAACAAAAATAAAATAAATAAATACAAGAAGAATTGAATAAAGACTAAATAAAGAAGATGAAATAAATTACAAAAAAATATATAAAAATTTAAAGGAAATGATAAAATGAAGTAATAATAATATTACCAACCTTGGCCACATTTCAGTATGTACCAACCTGTATTCAGTATTCACTCACTGCCCTTGGGATCATCGGATCAAAACCCGAAACCCGCAAGTAAATGTCGAGGAATAATGCCCGGAGATCCCAGCGCCATACCACATACGCTCAGGACTTGAGTGGAAAAGCTGGTCATTGCCAGCACTCCAATGGCATAGTTACAAGAGATCTCTGGGCCACTGCCGCTTCAACCTACGAGGAGGGATTATAGGGATGTTTGGAACTAAATAGGGAGTGTGCCAATGGACTAGGAAGGTGAGTAAGCTTCTGATGGAAGATTGAGAATTTGGATGGGATTAGATCAAGGAAAAATGGGATATTCAGTTCATGGTGTAAGGTTTTGTTAGTGAGATAATATGGGGAATCGACTATTGTTCTAAAGACTTTAGATTGAAAGGATACGTTTGATAAATTTTGAAGCATATTTGGTGTAATAAAACATTAATTTTTTTTTCTTCTTGCCTATCAGAGGCCCAAGACATGATATCTGACTACAAAAAATCCAAATAAACTAATTTAATCAGAAATCATTTTGTTTTATATCACAATACAAATTCAGAAGTAATTTCGACATATAAATTTGTATACAAATTTTTATTTAATTTTTAAATGTGTTAGAACAATGTTTGTCAACAAAAAAACTTTCCGATTTATAGCTGCTGTGGCTAATCGGACAATGCTAAAGTCGGAGTCCTAAATTTTGCCTTTCCAGGTTTGAATAGGATAGGGATCTTTAACGAGTACCTGATATCACACATGCTCTAACCTCCCTTTTAACAACCCCTCCGAAGGACTGCATAACTAAGGATTTTATACTATAATTAAAAAATCCTAGGACCATCTACTAGGTTTGAACCCGCGACCTCAGGAAAAGAATTTATCTATAGCACCCAAGGACAATAGGTATTAATGCTGTAGGAATCGACTCATGATATATTCTGTGAGTCACTTGTAGGTTTAAAATCGGAGGTGAAAAACCTGATATACAGTTATTTGCGGTTGATAGATAAAATATTCAAGAACAGGAAATAAAGGTATTTATTGCAGGACAGAGGTAATATGCTTGGATTTGTTCTTCTTTGCTATAAAAACTATAGTGAAAAAATGTCCAATGACTAGAAATGCGTATTATTGTTCTATAGACAAGTGCAGATGTACGAACAGCGCTTTTTCCAACATGTGATATAGCTTTTTTCAGTCCAATTCTTAATTTTTTCAGTCAAATTCATAATATTTTCAACCAAATTCATAATTTTTTCAGTCAATTTCATAATTTCTTTTACCCTTTTATTACAGTCAATTAATTAAGGTTTTGCTATCAAGAACTTAACATTTTTATTAAATCTTGTTTTTATCCATTTAACGTCACTTTATGTTACTATGCTTAATCCGACGATACAACGGGAGTCCTACGTTTTGCCTATCCAGGTTTACTTAAGACAGAGAGGGATCTTTGACGAGTTCCACTTTTTAAATCTTTTAAGAGCCACCTGTGGTGCAGTGGCTAGCATAACATCCTTCTATCCTCTAGATCGCGAGTTTAGACCTGGCAGATGACCATTGGATACTTTTGTCATGTTTTCAACTAAATTCATAATTGTTTTTTTACTCCCTAAAAACAAATATAGGACCATCTGCTGGTTTTGAACTTGGGATCTCAAACATAGAAGGCCGTTATGCTAGCCACTACTCCACAGGTGACCCTCGATGCATTTAACAAGGTGTTTGAATCTGCCAGGTTTCAACCCGTGATCTAGGGCATATTAATCCTTAACACCGTGCTGAAGGCATCCAGGGTCACCTGTGGAGTAGAGGCTAGCATAACAGCCTCTTTTAAAGGACGAAATAACCTAAGATTTTTACTACCTAAAAGCAAATATAGGGCCATCTCCTGGTTTTGAAATTGCGACCTTAAGCATAGAAAGCTGTTATGCTTTACCCTTGATGCATTCAACAAGGTGTTAAGGATTAATATGCCCAAGGTCACAAGTTCAACCCTGGCAGATTCAAAGACCTTGAAGCATGCATCGAGGGTCACAATATGCCCAAGGTCACGGGTTCAAACCTGGCAGATTCAAAGACCTTGTTGAATTCATCGAGGTTAACCTGTGGAGTAGTGGCTAGCATAACAGTATTCTATGCTTGAGGTCACAAGTTCAAAACCAGCAGATGGCACTATATTTGTTTTTGGGGAGTAAAAAAAACAAGATTTAATAAAAATGTTAAGTTCTTGATAGCAAAACCTCATTGAATTATCTGTATATATAAAATGGGTAAAAGAAATTATGAAATTGGCTGAAAAAATTATGAATTTGGTTGAAACAATTATGAATTTGATTGTAAAATTATGAATTTGACTGAAAAATTATGAAATTGACTGAAAAAATTATTAATTTGATTGAAAAAATTATGAATTTGACTGAAAAAAGCTATATTGTAATTGTTATTAACCTCTGCACTCGGAAAAATTTCGCACACTACCTACCAGTGATTCGGCGCTAATTTCTCGCGAAAACATGTACACTGGAATCGTGGTATTTGTAAAAGTTTAGGAACAAGTAAGGTATTGTAAGGAGATTTTGTTTATATGTATCAGTAGTCGTTGAAGAACAAACAAAAAATAAAAGTTTATTTTTTATAATTACCTACAATATTTTAAATTCTGAAGCAATTTCTAATATGAATAATAGATTAATCTTTTACAAATAAATGGAATCTGAATGTTCATTCTATACGTACATATTGGCGAATAAAATGTGATGTCCCCTCAGAGGGAACAACCGAATGTAAAGTGTTAGTTAATATAAAAACTCGATATATATATATATATATATAAACCTGTACACTACAACACATAAAGAGTTTTGGCCTCAGTACATGTAGAGATTCGTACTGTTTCTAGGCCCAACGGCCGTGCAATGAGGTGATCACGCACAGCCGCCAGGTTTTTTCCCCATTTTTGGGTACCCACTTGATTGAGGCTGGGTGTGCCCCAGGAGGGTCTCCATACCCTAGGAAACCCCTCCCCTCCCGGCTGAAATACAGAATAATACACGTTTTAGGGTCCCCTGAGTCCAAATAATCAAGTCCCGCAAAAAGGTTTGTGTGTGAGTGGGTAAAAAAATAAATGAATAAAAAAAATAAAATAAAATAAATAAAGAGTGGGTGTGTGTGTGTGTGTAACTCCAGGGCGTAAACGGAAAGTCCTATGAAACTGAAATTTTATATTTAAAACAACTATACGCCCGAGATTTCACAAAAACATTTTTATTAAAATCGCCTAACCAGAAGAGCCTCTTTATACTATGCATATTGCACCTTTTTATGTTTTTCTCAAAAACGGTTTCGACGATTTGGATTAAACTCGCTATATCGATGTAAAATTTAATGGGCTTTAATCATGTAAGTTTCATTCTGATAAAAATGGTCCGCTTAAATGCCGATATTTTAAATTTTTTTCCTAATTTGTACCTTTAATTTTGTAGATTCTATATAAATAATCATATTATCTTATCAGGACTAATGGAAATCGGCTAAATGTGAGCGTTGATTGAATTTAATAACGAACTAAAGGAGAAAAAAGGAAAAATATATATTTAATGACATTTTTTGTTTTCTGAACATGAGAACAGTAAATAGATGTATAATATACCGTTGGGAAGCTGAAGATTTTAGAAAAAATATTATCTCATACACAAGCTTTTAAAAGTTAATAGAGTGTGATGAAAAGCCGATAAACCTAAGTGATTATTTTAGATAATAATATAATCAATTTTTTATCTCTTACTGTATATGAAATTTTTTTAATCGATTCTAAAAACAGAGGTAAGTGAAAGTCGTGTGTTTCCCGCACCAGATTTTTGTTATTGAAATATTTTTACTTAAGTTTCTCCAATAAATTTTCTTATTATAGGTCAGAGTTAGGGAGATGCTGAGGTCGCCTCAAACTGCTAAGTTACCAACTAGCATTAGAGAGTTTCGACTGAAATCCGAGTCGAATTTATTGCTGATAAGTGGATAACAAAAGAAAGTTTTGCATGCCATGGCACCGAAAGTCTTCTGGCATTCTATAGAACGAAATTCGATAAAACTATCCATATAAATAAATTCTGTTATCAGATCTTTCCCTTGTCCTCATCGAATTTCAATTGATTAACACCCGGCATTCCACTCGGAAATGAAATATTCATAGAACGAAGTTTTCCTTTCCTTTTTTTTTTCTTTGCTAGTGGCTTATGCTTTTTTTTTTTTTTTTATATCTTAACTTCAAGTGAGTTTTTAATACTATTGTTTGTTTATTGATTCATTTAGCGTCATTTTATACTGTTGTCGCTAATCGGACGGTGTTACAGTGGAAGTATTAAAGTTTACCTATCCAGGTTTAATTAGGATAGCGATCTTTAACGAGTACGTATCATCGCACAGGCTCGGGACAACCGTTTTTCTTCCCTTCCGAAGGACTGATTTTTGCATCCACTAAGGATTTTTTTGCATCTATTAAAAAATTCTAGGGCCACCTGCCTTTAGCTTTGAACCGAGAACTTGGCCATAGAAGACTGTTATGCTAACAGTAAATTACTAATTATATTATACAACTAGCTGTGTCACGCAGCTTTGCTCGCGAATATTGCATTTCGTATTAATTTATGTGCGTTTATGGTAAGATTGGCTATAATAAATATCAACTATCAGCTACTCTTTGTTATCATTTAAAACCCGATCTTGACTTCTTCCTGTCAAATTTACAATAGCAAACCAGTAGAAGTGGTTATACCCATAATCACTTAATATGTACAAATAATCTTCACAAACCATTTTTAAAAAATAAATAACAATGGAATATATTTTCATAGGAACCTACACTCGAAACAGATATGAAACGCAATATGCTTAAAAGGGTCGGTCACCTGTATGTAGTGACCAGCCAGGTGCCCTTAAGATTTTTTAATGAGAGTAAAAAACAACCTTAGTTATGCCCTCCTTCGAAGGGGACGTAAAATGGTGGTCCCAAGCCTTTGCGATTCCATGAACTCGTTAAAGATCTCTACCCTAACTAAACTTGGAGAGGAAAAAAATAGTCATCATACGATTAACCATAGTAGTATAAAAGTGACGTTAAACGAACAGATAACAACAGTGATATGCTTAAATATATTTGTTATAAAATCTTTGTACCTTTGCTGATACATATCAGATAAAGACAATTTTACGTTTAGGCTGTTCAACCACTTTTTCTTCGTCTTTTTTTACTTCGTCTGCATCAATTTCTGTTATTATGATTGCTATTAAGAAGTTTTTAAAAGAATATATTTTAAAGTACTTCCGCGTAAATGACATTTGCAGTTTTATTTTCTTGTGGCAGAAGAACATACCGATTTTCTCCGCAACCCGACTTTGACGTAAATCTATTTCTACGTGTTTAAATGGAAAAATATAAATTAACGGGAAATTGAATTATTTAAAAATAAAAGGTAAATCATTTGGAATCATTGGGAAGCGAGGTTTTTTTTTCTCCCAAATTTTCCCCGTTTTTTCCCAGATTTTCGACTGATTCTTCGATCCTATTGGTCGCAGCGTGATGTTATATAGCCTATAACCTTCCTCGATAAATGGACTATCTAACACAAAAAGAATATTAAAATTAGAACCAGTAGTTTCTGAGATTAGCGCGATCAAACAAACAAACAAACAAACTCTTCAGCTTTATAATATTAGTATAGATAAGAACCTTTTTATAAACTCAGCTGTGGTATGATAATTATTTATTCTTGTATTTTAGAAAAGATTCTGGAATATGTCGATTCTTTGCAATTTACATCGATAGAGCCGTTTTTGAGAAAATCGTAAAAAGGTGCAAAATGTATCGTATAAAGTTGCACTTCTGGTTCGCTGATTTTGATGGAAAAGTTGCTGTTACATCTCGAGTTCATAGTTGTCTTAAACATGAAATTCGAGTTTTGTGTTAGACTTATCACAAATACGGACGAACCGACCTTTCCGCGAGACTTGGTTATCTGGACCCAGAGGACCCTAAAACGTGTATATCCGTTGAAAACTGGAATTCGAAAATTTTAATGATCGCAATACTTTGCCTTACTAAATATTTCATATATTAGTAAGTGAAAGTAAAATGCATTCAAAAACAAAAAAATCGAACTAAAATTATAATGATCGCTTTCCACGATATATACATATTTCAAGAACATTCCAATCTCTGAAACAGATTCAGCTACTTTTAGAAAATCTTGTGTCAAATTTACGGTCTCAAAAAAATACACGTGTTGTATCTTTAGATATAGCATTCTGAAGAGCTAAAATCGTGAGTTTCACAGCTTACATTTCTTAGGAAAATATTGAGACTTTTATTAGCAACCGAATTATTGCAAAGGTTAAAATAAGAAAAACATTATCTGAAAAGGAATACGAATGAAACATCAAATATCGCATGCTCTGTTTCTACTAAACACAAAATTTATTTTATATTTTGAAAATACTACATCTTTAAGGAGTCTGATTGTTTTTTCTTCCACTTATCTATATATCAAATATACTTTAAGATAAAGTATTGCGATTGTGAAAATTTTCGAATTAGAGTTACCATGGAAAAATAAACGTTTTACTTACGGTTTCTTGAGTTCAAATGACTAAGACCCAGATCTGTATGTGGTCATTCTAGCACATAAACAATGTTTTATAAAAATGATTAAATTAAAATTTTATATTTTAGAAATGTATATGCCTGAGATGTTACAGATTTTTCAACAATATCGCCTGATTAGAAGATCCACTTTTTACCATTACGATTTTCTCAAAAAACGGATCTAACAATAATTATTTAAACTCGCTCTTTCGATGTAAAATTTAATTGGCTTTAATTCTAGGGTTTCATTCTGATTGAGGTAGCCTGACAGGGGTTAAGTGCTGATATTTTAAATTCCCTTCCTCTGAAGTACCTTTAATTTTGTAGATTCCACAAAATAACCATATCGTCTAATCAGCATTGATAAAAAAATATCTCGGGCTGTCTTTAACAATTAATAGTCGCAATAACTAAATTGTCAGTGTATTATTTCAATAAAAAAAGAGGCGATGTAAATCAGATGTACCTTAAAATTGAGAAAAGATTTGGAATAGATACTATATCCATTTTAGGAAATGTTATTAATTTTTTATTTAAAAAAATTACTTGATTATTTTTGCATTTAACTCGAGAATTTTTTTTTACTTTCACTAACTTATGTATGAAATATATAGTCAAGAAAGTATTTCGCTCGTGAAAATTTTCGAATTCAGTTTTCAACGGAAATACACGTTTTAGGGTCCTCTGAGTCCAAATAACCAAGTCCCGAGAAAAAGGTCTGTGTTTGTTTGTTTTTATGTTTAGCCGCAAAACATCTAGGTCATTAGCGCCCGATTCAGAGAATAATTCTATGGTAATTTAATATAAGGAAAAATAGTAAATAAAATTATTTAATTAAAATAATAATAATAAGATGAAGAAAAGGAAGAAATTAATTATAAGAATCAAAGGTTATATAATAAATAAAATAACGAGTGTAGAGAGAAAGATAAGATCATATCAGTAATAAATAAGTGTTAAGTAAAAAGTAATGTTTCAATACAAAATTTTATTTTATTATAATTTTTATCTTATTTTATTTTAATTTCTCATTCATTTTTTAAAATTATTTTATTATTATTATTTATTTTTTATATCCATTTATAATTATCATTTTTTTAAATAATTTTTTTATTATTTTATTTTATAAGAACGTTATAAATATTTTAACAGCTTTACTATATTGAGAAAATTTATGACTTTGTCAGCTCTACTAGTATCGTTCCCTAAGGCTATTGATATATTTTGAGTTATTCCTATTTCTTTCAGTTTATTACAGTAGTATGGACATTCCTGGAAAATATGGGCTATTGTCAGAATATTTTTACAATTTAGGAGGTAAGTCTTTTGTGATGAGGTGAGAGTGTGTCAGTCTAGTATGGCCAATCCTGAGGCGTGTAAGGTCCGTGTGTCTGAGTGTCAATGTGTGTGTGAGGTAAGTCCAGCGCGAAAACGAAAAGTCCTATGAAACTGAAATTTCATATTTAAGACAAATATACGTCCGAGATGTTACAGTAACTTTCTCATAAAAATCAGCTAACCGGAAGAGCCACTTTATACCATGCATATTGTACCTTTTTATGATTTTCTCAAAAACGGTTCCGACGATTTTGATTAAACTCGCTATATCGATGTAAAATTGATTGGGCTTTAATATCATGTACCTTTCATTCTGATTAAATGGTCTGACAGGGCTTAAAGCCGATATTTTAAATTTTCTTCCTCTAAACTCCCTTTAATGTTGTACATTCTATAAGATTAACCATATCATCTTAATGGAATTAATGAAAATCAGGTAAATATATATGTTGAACGAATTCGATATCCAACTAAAGAAGAAATATTTTTTTTTACTTAAGAACAGTAATATAGATGTATAATATACCGTTTGAATGCTAATTGATGATTTGACATTTAACTTAAAACTCTGGAAATAAACATTATTAATTTAGATAACTGATGATTTTTTTTTTTTTAATCGAAATTACAAGAAATATTTAATATCGTACTCTGAAAATCCTCAAGAACCTTTTTATCATCAGAATTCGCAAATCAAACTAAAAATTTGTAAATTTTTGGGTGAATTGAGTAAAATTTCATAATGAACTTTTTTGTCGATCATATAGCACAGTAACAACAGAATTTTATTTACTACTTTATCTTAAATTAAATAATAGAACATAAAAGATGTAATTTATATATGGTAATACCGGCGCTGATCTCCAACCTGCGATGGTGGTGTAATGGTGAGCATAGTTGCCTTCCAAGCAGTTGATCCGGGTTCGATTCCCGGCCATCGCACGGATTTTTTTTTCAGTTTTAATTTAATTAAATAATTGTATGATAAAATTACTTCATTATGTTTAATAATATTAATAAATAAAATTAACATTTTAAAAATAATAATTCGACAATTATTTACAATGGCATAATAATATATAAATTAACTACGAAGCTCATGATAATTACAGCGTTTATGAGTGCCATACCTTTATTTGAAGTACTTTAGTTATTCATTAATTTTTATGATCAGCTGTATTCAAATAAAGTCTTAGTTTATATGCCACCAAAAATATCGACACTTATCAACAGGTTTTTCAAACATGTTTCTTATTTTATTTCAACAAGATAAATTATCCGATAACTTGAAAAATGTGAAAGTTGTTTAACAAACCATAGATATTTTTAAAAAAAATAATTAGCTTAAGGTATTTTTTTTATCAAAAATGTAAACACGTAATAAATATGGTATAAAATAATATGTGTCATATTTGAATCTTTAGGGAGTAGAGGTGCTGTATTTCTTTTGTGATATATTAAAAATAAAATATAATTTAGGAAGAATGACATCTTTAAGACAAATTAAAATCAAGAAAACCTGAAATAGTGTAAGATTTTCAATTTTTTAAGGAGGAAAATTGAAAAAAGAACAAATTAATACAAAAACAATTTTGACTTTTTGTTCCGATGGTCAGATAAATGGAAAGTGATGATTTTTTTTTTTTTATTTCCATCATTGCCTACTAACATAACATTTTATTTATTTTATTGTTGTACATCTAGTCAATTGCCTTAAAGTGGACAAAATTTCAAATTCTAGGCAGCTTTAAAAAAAAAAAAATTAATAAAGGTAATCGGTCATATTAATGCTCCTATTAAATACATTGACTTTCATGGCTAAGATTAATATATTTCATTTATCAGTTTTGAAAGGATAATACCAAAAGGGGAAATAATAATTTTCTATTATTTCAGTAAAAATAAATTTTTATTGGAAATACATTATTAAAAAAATTACATATATTTATCATACTACCGATTCTCATATCTATTTTGATTTGTTTAAAGAATAAACAATAAAGAGTTTTTTTTGTTTTTTTTTACTATATATACATCAATAAAATAAAAAAATATTAAAAATTATACAATATAAAATTTAATACATATGTAAAACAACACTAAAATTTACAAAGAGGTTTAAAGTTTATGATAAACTTTTTTATAAAAAAAAATTAATGAATGCTGTAAAAAACAAGCAGTATCACAAATAATTAATGGAATTTAAACTTAGTGGACATTTTATTTATATTTACCAACAATTTTAATAATTACATCAGTACTGTTTCTAAAGAATTATTTTATTACAATTAATGTTTAATTCAAGAATAATTTTATTTGGTAAATACATCTCTTATCATAAAATTATTATTTTGTACACAATAATTGTAAATGTAAGAGGCCTCTTATTCGAATAATTTGGATATATAAAGTTTTTAAACCTAAAATTTGATCAATCTTTGTTTAAAAAATTAAAGTAAAATAATAATAGTCATCCATCTTTAATCTTAATTGATATTAACTAATTTTAAATTGCCTTGACCAATGGCGTAATATAACTAATGATAATTTTTCCTATATAAAATTGATATTTAAAACACTGATTAATTTGTTACAGGCGTAGTTTTAAATGCTATAAGGAACCACTTGCTTTCAGAAATGGACGGAAATTGATACAAACATTATATATAATATTAATTATATATTATATTAATAAAACTTTCCAGTAAATTTATAAAATATTTTAATACTATATCATTCATTAAGCATTAAAAAATACTCCTAAACCAGTTACATTACTGAAAATTACAATACATTCCTAATAAATATTAATGGAGGGACTTGTTACATTGCACTATTCCCAAGCAAATATTTACGGCATTTATTATTGTATTTGATGATATTCTGCAATGTTTGTTAACCATTAACATATTTTTTTGTAGTTGTTCGTTTTTACTTTGGGGGCAGGGTGGCTTAGTTGGTTAACCCACGTGGACAATCTGTGCGTTGCCAAGCAACCGGATAATAGAATTTCATAGAGTTAAAATCATTATGAGTTCGGATCTCAGTACAGTAAAAAGTCCACAGTTTTCTCTTTTAAATTACAAAATTAATCATCAGATTTTATTAATCATAGTTCTTAGACATTTCACCCCCATTTCTCTTATTGTAGAAAAACTATCTCAAAAGGATTTTTCATTGTAAGTATTCTATCCTTTACAAAATAAAAGACAAAAAAACTGTTATTTCAAAATTTTAATCAAAGTTTTAAAAAAAGAGAGGAATGATTTAAAAAAATATTGGTTATCTATTCAATAATTTTTTTTTTTTTTTTTAAAGTTATTCAAACGTTTTTTTAATGTTTATCATGCTTATTTATGTTATGTAGAAATGGATACATCCTGCAACATGCTTACATTAGTTAGACATTGCGTAAACTTATCACTTAATTTATTAGGGCATTAACTACAAAATACCTGTTAAATCAAAATAATAAGGACATCGTAAAGAGTTATACCTTCCAGAATTACTAATAAACTGAATTTTTTATTTAAATAAGAAAAAAAAGATTCTAAATATAGTCTCAATCCTTATTTCAATAACTGCGAAAAATCTTAACAAAAACAAAACTTTCTATGTTTCGGTTCAGCTACAGTGGGTATGTATAGTATGTTCTACTATAATTTGAAGCCAATGAAATTTGAAATAACGAGATGCGAATGAATAATATTATTACTTTATGAAAGCCCAAGTAGTGCTTAAAATCCCTGAAAATAATCATCTATCATAATTAAATGATAAATAAATCTTAAGCTTATAATATATTTTCTTGAACACATATAAGGCACATAAAGTTTTAAATAAAAAGAATTACGTAAGAATATTATTTTTTAATTATAGTTTAACAACTGCACAACTTGACAAAACTTTAAATCAAATAGAAATCTGAGTTCAGAGAGCTTGATTATAAATAATTTAATAATTTATCTTCTGATTTAAGTAAATTATGATTCAAATCAGTGTGTAATTGGCAATGCCAACATCAATCACAAGATAAGAATTAGATAGATGAGAAAAACAAATTAAATTAATGTTCAATGTTCTTTTTATAAAACTCCATTGAATAAACTAAAATAATTTGTAATTTAACATAATGAATAATATTTTTGCTTAAGATTATTTTTTTTTTTAATTACAATAATTCCTGATCGAGTTCTATGATTTTTAATTTTATATTTAATTCTATAAAATAAACAATTTTTTTTTTTAAACATGTATTAATTCTAGGCTTTAACTATAAATCTGATTTTTAAAACTATAACTTTAATTCTGTACAATAAACATTTTATGTCAACATATATTAACTCTAACATTACACTAACAATTAAAATTTAAGATTTGCATATATTTAATATAAATATACACAGTATAATTACATTCTAAAAATATATAATTCTAGTTTGGTTATATAATACATTCTCTATTATAATGGAAAAAAAAAAATTAATATTTACATTTATCTTAATAATTACAGAGAGGTCTTATCAGACAAAGATAATTTAAAAAGAACGGATATGTAGCAGAAAAAAATCTTATTTCTTTCTGTTATGGAGTGAAAATTTTTTCCAATAATAAAAATTTAAACAAATACATCATGAATTTAAGATCACACTTGTGTCATGGGCACACTGCTGTCTATCGTGCTTCGAGATGAAGTTCGTTTTACAGGCGGAGTTTTAGGTCTTCCGTTGGGACTTTTGGAGATCTTGGCGTCTAGAATGGAGCCTTGGCTTGACCTGAGGGAGTGAGTCGACCCGATCTTAGACTCTGGTCTCTTGTCTCTGTACTCGTAAATGTTCCCTGAGCTTTGGTTCCGGTTCTCTATGCCCTCCATCCCGACGTGATCATCTGTCAACACTAGGAGGTCTGTACCGTACAGAGGGTCGTTGTTTCTAAGGAGTGCAAAAGATACAACAATGTTTAGATAAATATCAATTCTTAAATTATGAAGTTAATAATGGAATGTTTAAAAGTTAAACATATACAGAGCATAATTTATTTTATTGATTTAAAAAAAAAAAATCAATCAATTATTCAACAACACAAAGTGTGAGAGTAGAGATATACATAAAGGTCTATCGCATGGGTTTTAGTTGCTCCATAATGAAAATTCAGGAGGTACTCTTTTCCAGAAATGTTAATCAGCGTAGAAAAATATTTATTTATAAATTATATTAAATAATGGATATAATTAGTTGACCGATGAGAATTACAGGAAGGAATTAGTCTGGGTGGCGGTCAGCTAATGGAACAATTAAATAATTCTAACTATTTATAGTCTACTAATGCTATGACCCCCATTTATCATTAGGACGATATGTAGGGGGGATCTGAACACAATTGTTTAACTTGTCAGATTCTGCCTACAATTTACCCTGTCGAAACATTGACAGACAATAAATAGTAAAAACAATTTAAATGTTTCATTTATTGACCGCCAACCGCACTAATTCCTTTCTGAAATTATATTTAAGTATTTGATTCTTCCTGTACACTTTTTATTATTTTAACAACTCCTTTCATTGTAAAATTGACATTTTAGGATCTTTTCCCCATTCTCAAGATTTATGTTGGCTCAATAGATTATCTATTTTTTTCCTTTAGCTGCGAAAAATTCTTCAGCATATGGTTAATGCTGCTATCCATATTTTAATATAGTTTCTTTCTATTTTTTTACTTGAGGAAGTTCTATTCTTGCTCATAAATAACATTAAAGCATTTGATTCTTCCTGTATACTTTTTATTACACAACATGATATAGAAATCTTGAAAATGGGGAAAAGACCCCGAAACGAAGGTCAAATGCTTTAATATAATTTATAAACAATAACAGAACTTCTTTAAATAGAAAGAAAAAAAAATAGTATTTAATAGTGACATTCTTCCAATGTTTGGTCTATTCATTGCTTATTATTGCTAAAAATGGGAGATAATCAATTTTTTTATAAAACAAATTGGGATATTCGCACTTCTAAACCAATTTCTCCATCATATAGTCTCAACAGGCAACAATAACTCCATCATAATCAAAAAATATATGTCCCAAACTCCTGGACTAATGGGTCAAAAAGATTTTCCAGCACACCTGTCCCTGCTATCTTATCCAATGGTATCAATATTTGAGCCTGGGGCACAATTTTTGTACAACTTCATCTAACCTTTTTCAAATCATAGAATCTACAACTCATCTTATCAGTGCTTTAGAGTAAATATAGAGACAAAATTTTCAGAATAGGTAAACAACCTTTTCTAAACTGTCAATCCTTGAGGAACCCTTATGATGAACAACAATAGGGGCCAAATTTTGGAAAAGGAATAATTATAAATGCTACTGCATTGTTTTCTTTTAGACTGTTACTTGCACTATTTTTATCATGAATTACACAAAAGTTAACCGTTGATATTTATCAAAATGGAAGAAAGTTCAGAGGGGGTCAATTTAAAAATTTTGCATTGAAGGTCAAACAATAAGAAATTTTCTAATAGGCAATTATTCTATTTGATGATAATGATATTATTGATCGATTTTAAAATAATTATGATTGATTATCAAATATAAAATGATAGTGACAGGCAAGTCAGTGCTGATAGCAAATGATAAGCCCCTATTGTGATGGTACTCAACCATCAACCTGTTTATAATAACTAGATGACAGCAGTAATTTAGGTGTAACTACACATTAATTCTTTATTAACATTTATAAAAATAATACTTCATTTTTAATATTTTTTTTTATTGCTTCTAGATTCAAAAAGCATTTTCTATAATTCACATATAACAACTATATGCCTTTATGTCATTTTCGCTGTTCACTGGCTTCAATTTTTGTTCCAGATCTGTAGAACCCCCTTGCAATGATCCTGTATATTATTGATAAAGTCTCTAACCCACTTTAGGTTCCTCAAGTTCTAAATAAGTGATACAAGGAAATTATATTATTACCGTAACAGTACCATTTCTTGAAGATAATAGAGAACATATTCTAAGTTAAACTAAAAATTCAGCAATCAAACTTACCAAATCTCTATACAGCAATTAGACAAACAAGATATTGATTGGAATTAATAGAAATAAATATAATGAATGTAGATAATATATTACAAATGGGTAATGAGCAAAAAATTTCTATACCTTTTCGCATTTCTCCACAAAATACAGAAGATCACTACTATCACTATAAGCAGAAGGTAAATCCAGACATTGACCAGAATGCAATTTGCAAAGGCTCTTTAGGTTCCACCAGTACTGAAATTAAAAAATCAGCTAGTATTATTAAAAAATTAAATAATATCAGTGGATAAGAATTCTCAAATTTATATCGAAATTTATCACATAATAAGAATTATATAAAAATAAATATATTATGTTGGCATAATTATAATATAACATAACAATAAGCAGAACAGGTAAAAACAATATTTATAAGCTATTGAAGAAAACTGTTATTTATTGAACTCAAATAAATCATGCATTAAACTACTCAGGACATAATGACAAAGAGTTTTTACCTGAACCCTGTGGTCGGGTCCATTAAAGTTGGTAACTTAATTAAAATTAACATTATAGAAAAATTAAATTTGAATAAAGAGTTATTGAATATTTATAAAAGTAGAAATAAATTACCTCTGTAAAAGGAGGATATGTAGGCACAAGTATGCCAATTACTGTAGGAAGATACCAAGTCCAAAAAGCTGATTCAGTTTGCCGATAGTTTAAGAAAATGGTCGAATTGAATGTGGTATTCAAATTTAAATACTTCAATTCACCTTGTCGGGCAAGCTCAAAATGAAGACCCAAGATTTCGGTTTGTGTAGGATTCCTAAATAAATAAAATAATATATGACAGTTAATTATATTTATTAATTGGAATATACAATTATTTCTTATTAATAGGTTTTCACAGAAAGAGTTCTTTATAAAATAATATAGTAGAAATAAATATTTCGCAAGACTATAAATAAGTAACTTCAGAGGAGGCTATTAGAGAAGGCTGAAGTGCCATAGGACAAAATAAAATATGCATATATTATTAATTTCTTATCTATTATCTAGACATAAGAGGCCAACCATAAAAGATATGTACTTATGTATTTACCTTAAAAATTTGAATTCTACATTTTTTAAAAACACAAAACTTTTCCTTAATATATATTTTATAAATTTACAAATGATAGTAAAAATTATTTTATTTCTCGACCATGAAATAGTTTGTAAATTTTTAAACAACATACAAAAATTATACTAAAGTAAAAAGTTCATTAATATTTACCCATATCTTGCAAAATTGGAAAATGCCTTCATGAAGAAATGGCTCATGTTTCGATCATTATTTGTCCACATAGTTCTTTCTAGTCTTGGTTTTACAGGGAAAAATTCTGAAAACAAGATGAAAATAATTATTCAAGAAATAATTTTAAAAACTGTTGACAAGGTGTCAATATGTTTACGCAGTAAAATGTACATTTCAGCAAAAAATAATTCACTTTCAATAAAAGTACTGCTCCAAGATATAATAAGGTAATTAAAAAATAAAATATAATATAAATATTTAAAAGAAACAGAATAGATTCTTGTTTCAGTGTGTATTAATATATACTCCTTTTTATTAGTCTAAATATAATCTCTAACCACTTAAACTGAGTAGCTTAAACATACAATAAATGAATTATATTGTTACATAGACACTACTCAGCTCTCATTACACAATAATTACCCTCTTAAAACACATTTTATGGTTTCGTACATATTAAATGTTTTTATTTCACTTTATGGAGAATATATCGGTTAAGAGAGTGTTCAGATTAAGAACGAGTCTATTAAACCTAATATACATGCAACTCTCTGCTTAATTATACCTAACAATACTTATGGCTTTCTTAGACGTACCAACATCCATGAAAGGTGCTCCTGTTAGCAGTAAATGTTCAATATCATGAGGCGCTTTCCTCCATTCAGGAAACTTGAATGCTTCAATAGTTGTGTTCATCACATACATATAAACTGGAACGTGCTGTTCGGTTAATAACTTAACAATATGATCAGTAGGAGCTCTATAGATAAAATCTGACATCATCTGTGGAAGTCGAAAAATATTATTAACAATTTATCTGAACTTTTCTCGAATATTGCAAACCAAAAATAAATAATTACATCAATGTATTGTTCACGTATCCTCAAAGGATTATTGGGTTCTGGCCAATAAGTGTACCTATACTTGATCGCACGGTATATACCGTCTCGATTGAGAGTGTAATTATAACGTAGAACCAGCTCATGGATCTTTTGGTCGAACCATTCTTCATCAATTTCATAATGTGGAGCTAGAGTTTCATTATTATCTAAAAACAAAACAAACCCTTTAAATTTTAAACTTTAATTAAGCAAATAGAATTCAGTTGAATGATCTGTAAGTAAAGAAAAAATATATTGAGGATGTATAGTCGACTGTAGAAACTATTATAGGTGGAATAATCAGGAATCAGTCATTTTTTGAAAAGAAAAATAGGTATTAATCTTCAAGCTATGAGTAAACAGGAAAAGAAACATATTAAATACTCATAAAATAAACAAAAGTAAAACTAAATTCAACTTATTCAAAATGTCAATTAATATAAACAACTCATCCATAGAAATAATCTTTTAATGACTTCAATGCATTGCACTTACCAGTGTGTGTTAATTAACTTAAATTTACTAACTCATACTTTTCACAAAACAAATAAATATTTTCCTGTACAAATTAATCTTTTTCAAAACTTTTTGTTACACATAAAACCTTATTTCCCCTACAAAACAAAATTGAGTTCAGATACTATAAAGATAAATAATAAAGCTGCAATTACATTAATTTTATAAAGTAGTAAAAGTGAGATAATAAAAACAAATCAAATCTTCTATAAATCTATGATTAAACTGTTTTATAGAGTAATTAAGACATAACTTTTCAAATGTAAAAAAGTAGGATACAATTATTTTCACTCCAAAATAAAACTGAAATATTATTTAAAACCATGATTAACCTCTTGTTGGTTTGTAGAACAATACTTGGATGGATGTAGATAAATATGAAATTAACTACAAAACATCTTTTGAAAAAGTATATTTCACTATTTTTTTTACCAAATATTACTACTCTAGGCTGAGATGGATCGGTTCTATGAAATATCTAGTTGATTAGTTCTGAATTATTTTCATATCAACTAACTTTCCATTAAACAAATACACAAACCGTGTATTGCTAAATTTAGGGATTTGTACTGTTTGTAGGCCAAAAGCCATACAAGGATAGTGATAAGGCCGAAAACATATAATATAGCCAGGTTTTTCCATGAAGTTTTGGGTATCCACTTTATAGAACCTAGGTTAGCCTCAGGAGGATCTACCTATCCCACTGTTGCCATGTGGCTGTAATAACAGGTTAAATAATTATCCAGCTACAGATAAGTTTGAATCTAGAAGGATAGTAATTCAAGGCTTTAAGTTCAATATCATGACCACCATCATCCTACTCCTTCAAGTGCAATTATTATTATACAAACAGTTATTTTCTCTACCAGCCCACTATTAAAGTCAAAAGACAAACTAGATTTAGGAAGTATGAGTTATTTACAATAGGATTAAATAAGACAAAATATTTAAACCAATAAAGAAAAATAATGGACTAAATAAGATAGAGTATTCAAAACAATTAAGAAAAATAATGGTTATACCTTTGATTAGAGAAAAGTTGAGTTGTAATATAACAAGTTTAACTTGTATGGCTATTGATAAAAGATCATTAAACAACAAAAAATGCATTAAAAAAAGTGTTTCAAGATAAATTCCACAGTAGTACATTTCCTCTTTTGAATATTAATCTATCTAAATTTAATTACTTTTTGTTTAATAATTACTTTCTTAACAGAAAATAAAAAACGCATAATAGTTACATATTAGATATGCGGCTTCCTGAGTTGTGACACCAGTCATGTACATGAGACCTCTATTGAAAAGTACCCTTCTTTATAAACTCCTCAGGAGTGTAATTAGCGAAGAACCAATCTCCTTGTTTCCAACCTTCATACCAAGCATCTCCAGGAAGGGTGAAATTCTTGTCCAGGACTGGACTCCAGGGAAACATACCAACCTGAGGCTACAAGTTAGAGAAGAAAAATATTGTTAAGTAAATATTCAAGTAAACATAAATTCTTGAAATATCATCGATGGATAAAATTATATACAATAACAACAGTTCAGAAAGTTTTGACAAGCTTTAAGACAACAATTTTTTTTTTTTTAAATAGAGGAACTGATGATCAGCAACTGGAAATTAATAAAAGTTTGCTACCGGCACTATCTTGTTCCCAAATATGAAGCTTACTAGATAGGTATATTTTGAGAAAGTGATATTTATTTAAAACAATATTAGTTAAAATACTGTTGACTTTTATTGGAGGCACAAGTGAAAGAATAAGCAGAAAAAAATAGGCTCATATTTTAAAATAAAAATCACAGTTCCAGTCTAATATAAGAATATAATTTTTAAAAAACCATGAGTTTAAATTAGGCAGTTTAAACTTCATTATATAAATTAAGTAATTAAAAAATAAAAATAAAATCTTATTGATGTGATTTTTTAAGTTTTCTGATTTAAAGATGCACCTTTATTATTTATTTTTCTTTCTATTCTCCATATTTTTTTTGTAAGACACTTATCACTATTACCATTGTCCATTATGGAAAATAATGTAATATTACAAAATAAGTATATATAGGCGTATATATATCTCTCCAACTTAATTCATAGCTGTTGTTCCAAAATCATTAAAATTTAAATCATAATCAATTGCTTATTGAAAGCTGTAGGACTTCCAAATGTTTTTAATGTGGCTTTTCAAACGAGGAATGTGCATTGTAAAAAATGTTTCACATTTTTTATATTTATGATATCTATATATTTAAGATTTTCGTATTTAAAAATAAAAATATGAAATCAATCATATACATAAAAACATATATAAAAAATTAAATCAATAATCAATTGTTACCTGAAATTCAGCATTTCCAAGTTCATGGAAGCTTCTGTGACTCCGCAAACATTCTACAAGTTTATAAGACGAGTCAATATTGCACCCAAGTTGTAGAGCAAAGACTCTACTAGTATTTTGGGCACGATATCTGTCCTGAATTAATGCCCAGTCTGCGAGGGCTGATCCACTCTGAAAGAAAATTAAGTATTTTAAAAATTTGTTTTAATAAATATTGTTTGTTGATTAATTTAATACCACTTTATGCTACTGTGGCTAATCGGACCATGCTTGGCTAATTTTGACTATCCAGGTTTAATTAGGACAGGGATCTTTAACGAGTACCGGACATAGCACAGGCTTGGTACCACCTTTTTATGTCCCCTCTGAAGGACTGCATAACTAAGGATTTTTTAATGAAAGTAAAAAATACTGTATATTTTAAAAAAAGTATTAAGGAAATAGGATAAATGATGTGGGTTTTTATTATTGGAATGTATTAAATAATAAATTTCAATGTATATACCTGCGCGATAACTTTAGAAATGATGTGCTGCGTTCTTGGATTCACCATCAATAAACCAGCAGCAGCAGCTCCCGCACCTGGCCCAAATAATGTTATTGAATCCTTGTCACCATTGAATGAGCCAATATTTTCATAAATCCATCGAAGAGCCAATGCAATATCAAGAATTCCATAATTTCCTGGAGAGTTCTGATCAGCAGTGCTTAAGAAACCTATAAATATTTATCTAATTAATTTATTTGGGATCAGAAAATCATATAAAATAATTGATATACTTAAAAAAAATAATAATAACATTTTAAAATGTATTCAGTACAAAAAATTGGTCAGGGGAAGAGGGAAAGAGATGTGGTCTGATAAGAAAAATATAAATTAGAGGCATATTTGAATGTGTGCTATAGTTAACACCAGAATTATACGTTAGGTTAGTTGATGAGTTCATACTAAAATGTATTACTAATTTTTAAAAAATATCTGAGTATTTTTAATGCTATATTTTTAAAGATCCTTCAGAGCAGGAAATTAAAAATATCAAATGGTTTAGTTCTTATTTACAATATTGCTACAAGAATAATATATAATCTGTCTTAAATAATAAAGTATACATAACTGTTGCTTCTAAAACTCACTTAGAAAAAATATTTATCAACTTGAACATGATTTAAAGATAAATAATATGAATATATAAATAATATTTAAAACAAAATGTATGTAAAAATAGTTTTCTGATAATTTAAACAAAATGTTAGTCCTAACTTTCAATTTATTTATGTTAACTTCAGGAAGGTAATGCTATAACCTTCAAGACAGTTAGTCCATTAATAATTATAAAAATATATATATTTTTTATTGCTGAGTCATCATCCTGATTCTTAATAAATGTTTTTTTCTTTTCTGCTGCTTTAACATTTAATTTACCTAGAGCACCAAGCCTGTAATTCAATGTCACTACAACAACTTCATAAAACCCAGCTAGCATATGTCCTTGGAAAAGATTTGAAGCACCAGTTTGAAATTCGCCACCATGAATATAAACCATCACAGGGTACCGTAGGGCCAATCCTGATCCAGTCTGAAATAAAAATAAAAATATTTTTAATAAATAAAAAATTAATAAAGAAAATATTTTTGCAATAAATAAAAAAAATTCGAATAACACAAATACACAATTTTTATTTACATATTTTTTAGGATATGTGAAGTTCTTTATACTATTCTTTACATTTCAGTATGACTGAAAAATGTAGAGAAAATTTATTATGTTAAAATAAATTATTAATTTTTTTTTTGATGGACGAGGAACACTGCTAACTACATAGTACGTTTTGAAACTTGCAGAAACTCCTTGAGCATCAAAGTTATGAAGAGGGTCATAAACTACTGGTCCAAATTGTCACTTATGCCTGAAGAGAGGTTGCCACGACTTTGCTTTAATTGACTAATCTCAGAAGATACAATGAATCTTGATACAAACTTTAATTGGGTCACACAAGTGAGAGGAATGGCTGCTCATTATGGCTGTAGGGAGGAGTTCAACACTATAAGGCCAGCTGGATTGTTTAAGTTTAAAGATGGAATATTGGAAAAGATGAAAAATCATAGCCTCTCTAAAGATATCCACTGATCCGTTTTCCACTTTCAATATTAACAGTCCAGAGACTTATTTGATATACAAAACCAGCATAAATAAACTAAGATTGGTTAGCCAGTTGAGGGTTTCAAATCCTGAATTAATCACACTTTATATGAAGCAGAAAATATTCAACTTTAAATCACGAGAAAACTGTCTTTTTTGTTACTAATTCATTACAAATAGCCTGTTACACATTCTTTTCTACTGTGACATTGGAAATTAATATAACATTGAAAATATACTCCAAGTCAACAGCCTACAAAAACTAAATACAATTTACATGTTTTTAGTGTCAGCGTGTAGAAATCTTGATTCCTTAAATAGTGATGGTACACACACCAATTAAGTGATATATTATTAAATTTTAAAAATGGATTTCCACACAATAAGATGCTGTTAACAATTCAAGGTTTTGAAATTATGGAGTCAAAGGAAGTCTCAATTGAAAAGGATCCTCTGGGGGTTGCTGAATCTCTTACCCGATCAATGGATCCCAATGAATTAGGCAACATTATTCAAAGTTTTTGTATGTTTTGTTAGTGTTGGAGTGTAATTAAAATTTAATTTTCAACGCTTAGACACAATATGAGACACTAAATACAAAAATGGTCATTACAAAATCAGATTATGAGGAACAAGATGCATAGTAGTCCAATTTATGGAATTACCTGATTACAAATATTAAACCATTCAAGAAAATTATTTAAAGGCTCACTACATAATGATTGTTTCGAGGAAAGGTGACATTATTTGTTAAGAAAGAAGTATAAATCATTAAACAATGCTTCAAAAAAAAATCTTATTGTATATTAAAATATTGTTTGTAATAAAATCTTAAAAACACGATGGTACATTTACATTATAACAAACAACTTATAGATGACAATGAATACAAATTTACAATAAATGTTTTTTAAATCTAAAAACACAAAAAATATTTTTAAATAAATGATGTTTTATGCAAAACAACCATTTATTACTTCATTATAGAAAGGTTGATAGTGGAGTACCATCAGAATAGTTACTTTTTCAATATCGATATCCTAGATTTTATAAATGTATATTTTTTCTAAACCTTAAATAAATAGACAATATATGCTCTAATGAAAATTTGAATAATGATCTCGAGTTCATCAAATCATCCCGGGATTACTTGTAGCTTTTGTTACAATTAACAATTTCATAAAATAATAGAATCATAGAAGTGTTGAGGAACTCTCTCTTTTTTTTTGGCCAAATGTAGAATAGCAACTTTGAGTCCCAAAAATCGTAATTATTGTTAAATAATTAAAAATACTTAATCTCTCACCGAAGGAGTATAAATGTTAAGGTAAAGGCAGTCTTCATGAACATCTCTGATTCCTTTAGTAGCACCTGTGAATCTGGTTGGCTGGGGGCAAGCTGGTCCGAAGTCCACGGCTTGGAGAACTTGCCATCCAGGATGTGGTCGCGGAGGCTGCAAAATTAAAATATAACTAAATTATCATATTATATACTTGGACATATTATATTTAATAACAGAAATGATAATAATGATCAAGCTAAAGACGCGTGGTATATGTATATGTATTTTTTAAATCTTCATGTCTCTATTCGCACCTATCACGGGTAGGAGTGTCAATCAAACATGATGTAGGAATAAGATAGATAAGCCATGTTTTCCATCTAGATTTTTAATCCAGATCTTCTTCAGCAGTCTCCTAATGTACATGCTAGCCGTAGCCATACCATTTATTCATCTGTTCTTATGCTCATAAATTTTATTATGACAACCTAAAAAAATCTGGAGCGGGCAACACACAACTTTCACTTACCTCCTTGTTAATATCGATTAAACAATTTCCAAATACAGTTAAAGATTAAAATAAGTGAAACTAATATTTGAAACTAAAGTTTTTAGTTTAGGGATCACTTGTAGCTGGGTGGTTAGCGTAACAGCCTCCTATGCAAAAGGTCACGGGTTCAAACCCGCAGGTGGTCCTAGGATTTTTTAATGGGAGTAAAAAATCCTTAGTTACGCCCATTTCGGATGGAACGTTAAAAGGTGGTCCTGAGCCTGTGCGATGTCAGGTACTCGTTAAGATCCCTATCCTAATAAAACCTGGATAGGCAAAATTAAGGACTCCCACTGTAGCATCATCCGATTAGCCATAGTAGCATAAAGTGACGTTAAATAAATAAACAAACATTAAAGCTTTAGTTGAATTGAATTTCTATAGAAACATGAGTTTTATAAAAAAATCTATTATATTATTATCTAAAACAATCAGTTAGTTTTATCCATTTTTCATCACTCGTTATTAACTTTTACAACCTTGTGAATAAGATCACATTTTTTCTAAAATCTTTAGCATCCAACGGTATATTAATATACAAATAAGTTATTGTTCTTATCTTCAAAAACAAAAAATTGTATTGAAAAAATATTTTTGCAGTTTTCTCTTATACTTGGATATTGAATTCGTTCAACTTATATATTTACCTGTTTTTTTTATCAATGATAACAAGATGATATCGTTATTTTTCCAGAATCTGCAAAATTAAAAGTACTTCAGAAGAAGAAAATATAAAATATCGGCATTTAAACCCTGTCAGACTATGTAAATCAGAATGAAACCTACACCATATTAAAGCCCATTAAATTTTACATGATATAACGAGTTTAATCAAAAATGATATAGTAGTTTTTGAGAAAATAGAAAAATGTGCAAAATGTATGGTATAAAGTAGATCTTCTAGTAAGCTGATTTTGATGAAAAAGTTTCTGTAACATCTCGGGCGTATAGCTGTCTCAAACATGAAATTTCATTTTCATAGGACTTTTTTGCGGGACTTGTCATTTGGAATCAGGGGACCTAAAAGGTGTATTTCCGTTGAAAACTGAAATTCGTAACTTTTTAGAAATACATTTATTTTACTTTTTATATATATTATATATATATATATAAGTGAAAGTAAAAATATTAGTGTGTTGTTTACGCACCAAGCAGCATTTTTAATTCAAGAGGTATTACTTATGGTAAGATGGTCATTGTTTTGCTGAATTTTAAATATGAGATGGTATGTCCATATCGCTTTAGGTATGTACATTCGTTTAGTTTCTGCCTTATTTTTGGCGTGAACGTTTTATAAAAAAATAATGCACAGTGTATTTGATCGTTTGTTAAGTAAACGACAAGCGTGATATAGATGGAAAAAAAAATAACTTCATCGATTTGCTCAGAATTCTATATTTAAAAAATAAATATAAACATAACTGTCATGTTTTATGTGTTCTAGAAATTAATTTCCCAAATCCTCATTCAAATATCCGAGAATGCTCGACATCATTGGAATCCCTGATTTCCACGAAAGGGTAATAATCATTACAGTCAGGTATGTAGCGAGAAGAAATTAACGAATTTTGTTGAGAAGAGGGGCGACTAGCGGATTTGTTCGCAGCCTGAATCTCTTCGTTATTATGAGTAGCTGAATTATCTGGCAAACAGTGTTACTCCGTTGAGCATAAATAAATAAAATAGCAATAGATAAAACATAACATAAACAAAATTTATATTAAATTAAAAGATAACAAAATATACGGTTTGTAACGAATTGCATCCCTCTCCCTTCTGCAATATCCTCTCTTCCCTTCCTCACAACAATTCTGTAATAATATTCTATGATGACTTGGCGATTTGCGACTATGCGAATAATTTATACAGTTTGCGACAACCAACTTAAAGCAGCCCACACTCGCGAATGACATGAAACATCTCTCACAACTGCACACTGCCAGCCGTCATTTAACAGCTGATCGAAAATGCATAAGACAAATGCCTTTCGCCCTTGTACATAATGAATCCCAATTAAAAAAAATCTGGTGCGGGCAACACACGACTTTCAGTTACCTCCATTTTTAAAATCAATGAAAGAATTTTCAAATACAATTAAAGATAAAAACACGTGAAACTATTAAAGAATCAGTTAGTTTTATCGGTTTTTCATCACTCTTTATTAACTTTTACAAGCTCTTGTGTATTAGATAATATTTATTATCTAAAATCTTTAGCTTTCCAACGGTATATTATAAGTTTATATTACTGTTGCTATGTTCAAAATCAAAAAATGGCATTAAAACAATATTTTTTCAGTTTTCACCTTTAGTTGTTTTTAAATTCGCACAACTTACATATTTAGCTGTTATTTATCAATGCTGACAAGATAATTTGGTTATTTTTATAGAATATACAAAATTAAAGGTACTTTAGGGGAAGACAATTTAAAATATCGGTATTTAAGCCCTGCCAGACCATTTTAATCAGAATGAAACCTACATGACGTTTAAGCCTATTAAATTTTACATCGATATAGCGAGTTTAATCAAAATCGTCGGAACCATTTTCGAGAAAATCGAAAAAAGGTGCAAAATGCATGGTATAAATTGGCTCTTCTGGTAAGCTCATTTTGATGAACAAGGTTTTGTAACGTCTTGGGCGTATATTTGTCTGAAATATGAAATTTAAGTTTCATAGGGCTTACCGTTTCCGCCCGAGAGTTACCACACACGGACACACAACACTCACACACACACACACACAAACCTTTTTGCGTCACATGGTTATTTGGACTCAGGGGCCCTAAAATGTGTATTTCCGTTGAAAACTGGAATTAGAAAATTTTTACGATCGCAAATAACAAATAAAAATAAAATTACAAATTCTTATATATAAAATATGACAATTTCAATTATTAACCATTATTATAAATTTTCAATTAAGAACTAAAAAGATGGCTAATCATGCATTTTTCACTACAGAAAAACATTCATTTTATTATTTATATTATTCAACATTAAAATTAGCGTTATTAAAGCTGATATTAAACTGTATTGGCACAAATCTAGTGCGGGCAACACACGAGTAATCTAACCATTTCTAATTTACTATTCAAATATATCTATATAAAATATTTAAAATGGCTTAAGTAGTGAAAAAGAAAATAATTACCGCGAAAACCAGGAGGAAAAAAACGTATTTGTAAGCATAGGAGAGACTGGATGCTGTTAGTAGACACTTGACGAGGGACAAGTGTGAGGATTAAGTGCCCAGGATTAAGCCACCATATTTGTTCAACTTCGGCTATTTTGGGTACATTTCACTTTATTTATTCTATCAATATTAGATGCACCAGAAATAACATTACTCTACTCTATTGGAACGAATGAATAAATTTCCACTCCGAAGTACCTTATACGAGAAATTACAATTACATAAATGTATATTTTGGCAAATATCAAGGAAACACTTTTATTTATTTTTTTACTATGTACTGCTTCATGGTTTATTTAACTAGCTCCTATTTTAGAGGTAAAAAGACATAACAGACCTCTAATTGGTAAGTCTAAGGCGGAAACTTTTAATGGGCAAACTTAAAACTTCTCGGCGTTATAAACTATAAAAAAAAAGTTAAAAAAAACATTTATTGTGCCTTAGTTTCTTTTTATTTCATTTTGTATGCCTTAGTGCACAGGGTTAAGTAAGAAAATCTAAGAATTACAAAGTTATGAAAAATAATATTAAAACTATACTCAAGATAAAAATAAGCACTCGACTTCATTATCCCGCTATCGATTCTATTTGTTTAATATTCAGGATAATTTTCATTTTATTTATGCTACGTAATTAATGATCAAGCAGATAAAAAAAGAAAATGGGCTAAATAAAAAAAACAAAACATACTTAAGGTAGAACATCAAAATCAGTTCTGAGCTGAACCTGACTTGAAATCGGGCAACTATTGAGGCTTTGGGTCTTCATGAAATCTTTGAATCCCTCCTGAATTTGATCCTCCGATATTTTGTCACGAATAAAATCATTTATAAACACATTCCACGCCACATATTTGGTCCGAAATAAAAAAAAAATATGCCCTTTAATTATAAATCCCTGCCCCTTCCTAACATAATTCTCCGCGGCCTTTCATCCAGATAAGTCTCCGAAGCACCTGAAAAGAAAATGGTCGCAGGACCTTACCGAAAAGAAGAAAGAGGAAGGAGAAATAAATTTATGAATTTACTTGTATTTTTTAATAAATATGTGAATTTTGATAATGAAATATAAAAAAATTGTCACCCAAAATAAATGTCTTTTATTTAAGTGTAACCTAATCGAGGCAGGATTTTCGTCTAGGGAGGAGAGGTGAGATGAGGGTTGAAAATATTAGTTAATTTTTCTAAAAAAATGTCTGTTACCATCGACTCACTTATGTAAACATCGCCGTATCTAAAAAATTACTAGGTCTAAGAAACTGAAATTTCGAATGGACGTTCACATCACCATCTAGATGTGCGATGAGGTTGGACTTGAGAATATTCGTCCTCTAAGTGTTTAAAAAAAAATTGCTTTTCCTGAATCTTTTAAAATTGTTTTTCTAATAACTCATCAACCACACATTTCCCCAAAAACTATAAGTAATCATTTAAAAGATAATCATTTTTTCTACAAATCTAAAACGAAATAATCTGAATCTAATCAGTAGTATCAATGATTCTAAATTATAAAAAAACAAAATTAAGCTAACAAGAAATCGTATTTTATAAGTTATTAACGTACTACGCCCCTTAGGCAACACCAAGGGTTTTTTTACTTCCTTTAAAAAATCCTAGATGCATCTTCCGAGTTTAACCTCGCGACAACAGGTGACCCTCTTTTTATTTTAGTATACGTTTCATATTTAGGTTCTCCTGTAAACACGTTATTTTTTTTTTAATTGAAAAAAATTATTTTCAGCAACGAGGAATCATTTCGATATTAGAAAAGAGAAGATTTTAATTCCAATCCCTAATAACAATGTTTTATTTTGGTTTTCGGTTTTTTGTTCTGGTGTAAATCTTCATACACGAATGGGATTAATTAACATTTGCGTTGCAAACGATTTTGGATAATATGAAAGGACAAATTGTAAAATTGAGAACGTATTGAGTTATTATGGGTACGCCCACATATTCAGGTGTCCTACAGTAAATTTGTTTCTGGCACTAAATAATAACTTCAATCGTTGTACATAAAGATAAATGAAAAAGCAACTGATTGGCTGATAGCGAACTGCGTATTATAATTACTTTTAAAGTCGCGGGTTACAGTTTGTAAGCATATAAATTTGAAAATTAAGTACGTGCTTGTAAGTAAAAACAGGCCCTAACCTCATCTTTTGTCCTGATCTCTCGTTTGGTTTGGTTTGTTTATTCATTTAACGTCATTTTATGCTACTATGGCTAATCGGATGCTTCAGTGGGATTCCTAAATTCTGCCTATCCAGGTCAGGTACCTGGGGACATCGCACAGGCTTGGGAAGGACGGTATAACTAAAGCATTTTAGCTCCCTGAAAAAATCCTAGAGTCATCTGCCAGATTTGAACCCGCATAATTGGGCATAGGAGGCTGTTATGCTAGCCACTACACTAAAATCTTATCCAATTTATTTAAATATTTAATTTTTATTTTTGTGCCATCCTTTTTCTCCTTTTAATGAATCATTGACAGACGAATACAGACAGATGATTTAGGTAGTTTTGTTGAATAGGATTATTTTCTGAAGAAATGAGGATTTTTTTTTTTATGGGAGTTTTAGAAGGAATGAACCCGAACAATGGTTTTGATAAGGGTAGGATCTTATTTCCGATCTCTTTCCAGGAGATATTTCCCACCATGCTGACTCTCCGTTCCGAATTTCCATCACGTAGTGGTGAGAGGAAACGATGGTAATGAGAGGAGAGAGGGGAAGTTGTGGTTATTAAATATCTCAATGAAGGGGGTCAATTCTTGACCTCCTCTGCCCACATCATCTGTCATCGGGACAATTGTAATTTTTTTTTCATCTTCTACTCCACTAACAAGGCTTTCGTGAGAGAAATTAGTCTTCTTAGATCTAATTGGCAATTCAGAGCTAGGGCGGACTGAATGGGTGGTCTTGACCTAATATAGAATATCTATTTTGGGAATAGCCCAGCAACCAAAGATGACGAGAAATTTGAAACCAAAACAATTACGAGCACATGTATCGTTGTCGAGGGCCTTAAACTCGGTATTTGTTCCCCGCCCTCCCTCCTGGGCAGTTGGACCTCCGTATAACATTCAAAGGCGAGGTAGGGGTAGACAAAAAAACAATAGGTCATGGGTAAGTCTGTCTATAACCTACTGTTTCTCTGAGTCAGGAAGAAATCGAGTTTGCTGCTGACGGACATGCGATCGATGTAGTATAGAAAGGAAGAAATAATATATTGATTTTTTTAATCATCCATGTACCTAGTCCTAGTATAAATATTGTTACTTAGTATTTTTGTGGCGCATTTAAAAAAAATTGGCACAGTAGTTTTGGAGAAATAGCGTGAACTTCGGACAAATGGATTTGTTTATTCGTTGTTCGATCATTTATTTAACGTCACTTAAAGCATAAAGTAGCAACTATGTATGGCTAATCGGACGATGCTACAGTGGGATTCCTAAATTTTGCCTATCCAGGTTTTATTAGGATAGGCATCTTTAACGAGTACCTGACATCGCACAGGCTCGGGACCACCTTTTAACGTCCCCTCCGAAGGACGGCATAACTAAGGATTTTTTACTTCCATTAAAAAATCCTAGGTCCACTTGCGGCTTTGAAACCGTGACTTGGCATATGATGCTGTTATGCTAACCATCCACATACAAGTGATCCCGTTTTTATTCGTTATTCGGATTCTAGGTGTCTTGAAACGTAAGAATTCAAATTTTTAGGGTCATATTTTTTTTTTTCTAGTACAATTACAAAGGTTCATTATTGAAAATAATAAACCAAAAAAAAAAAAAATTAAATTTTGATAAAATGTTAAATAATAACGTAGGATTATTACACGGAGAAGCGGCCTGAAGATGAGGCGGTGGCAGAAGCAATATACCAGATTACACGGCTATTATTACCTCATGTGGACTAATAATAACCATGGTATAAATTTGAATTTGGGTACTTCAAGTCAACAAGATTAGACTGATTGCTGTTTGAATTGGAGTTGTGATGGTCTTTGGCGTTAAAGGGAATGGCTGCAATATCGACTAAGAACACAGTACTACAAGAAACAAGAACGGTACAATTTCCTACAAAGCATATCAAAGCAAGTCTATCAAAGCATTACTAAGCCATCGAAAATAATATAACAACCATTATCTTAACTGACTATTAAGATTTTTTTTCAACATCAATAGAAAACAGACTTTTTTTTTTGTTTTGTTTTTTTATTTGCTTATCCGCCTCTACCCTTGAGGGTCATTGGCGTGGTCGAAATAATTATATTCTATGGTAGAATCTTATCATTTTCGTGAATTCTATTAATTTGTTAACACTTTCTTCCTCATCTTTAAGTATTTCTCTTATTTCTTTCTTTAGATTCAATTTTTTTCTTGACTGCTCATAAAGCGGGCACTCAATTAGCAAGTGTTCTACAGTTAGAGGAGTATTTTTACATTTTTCGCAGGTTGGCGCTTCCAGGGGTCTCAAGAGATAACCATGCGTAAATTGGCAGTGCCCAATCCTTAGCCTGCATACAACAATTTCCTCTCTCCTTGAAGATCTTGCACTAGTTCTCCATTTCTGACAGTCGGATTTAATTGTTCTCAATTTTGATATTTTTTCTCTCCAACAGACTTTATAAATCATCCAATGTATCTCTATCTATAAATTAATATTTGGTTTCTTTTCTTTTTTAATTTTTTTGGAAGTTTTTCTTAATATAAAAACTTAAAAGAGCACACATTAACTTCCTTTTGTCACTCAATTAATTTATTTCATAAGCTTTCATATCTGTCAACGTTTCGGGGCTGTTTCCCCATTTTCAATACTTATTTTTTTAATAAATGCTTTTTCACACATAACCTCACATTAATGTTAACATTAACATTAACCTCACATTAACCCATCACTCACATTGATGGGTTGTGTGTGAAAAAGCATTTATAAAAAAAATAAGTCTTGAAAATGGGGAAACAGCCCCGAAACGTTGACAGATATGAAAGCTTATGAAATAAAGTAATTGAGTGACAAAAGGAAGGAAATGTGTGCTCTTTTAAGTTTTTATATTAAAATTTATCTAGGTAAGTATCTGTGAAACATAAAAATAAAGATTTTTTTTCACATCAATAAAGCACTTCTCAGGCTTTTTTTTTTTTTTTTTTTTGTTGTTTTCCTAGAGTCTGCTTCGGATGTTGACAGTATTCCCCGGTTCATTATAAGTTTTCAAATACTCGCTTCGTCGTTGATCACTATTAACTTTGGGGAAAGTTAAAAAAATGGTGAATACACTTATTAAAAAGCTAATAACTAAGCCTAAAAAACATATTATACTAAATCTTTATAAGAGCAACCTTATTCGTGTTTGGCGTACAGCATGGCGATCCCAAATTGATAAAGGAGCACGAGAACAGAGAATCTAGATTTATTGAAAAAGTCACAAAGTATCTCTAAAGTACTTCGAAAAAAAAAAAAAAAATGAGCATGAAACATGTATTTCCAAAAAAGGGGCTATATACCTCATAAGAGCTCCAAAATTTACAGCTTTTAGAAGCTATTCGTATGTAAAGCTAAAGACATCCTTGACCAATAATAGGGATCCTCAAGTCCTGCTAATGTTGACCAGACGCTTTTCCGGTAAATTTGGCCTTAATGTAGTCAAATACCCTATAGTACTTTTATCACGAAATTCTAAATTCCCAGCTAATATAAAAGAGTGTACCACTACAGAAGGGTCTTTTGCTCGGTACATATAGAGTTCGTACTGCCAATGGCCGTTTAATGAGATGATAAGGCCTTGATCACGCTCAGCCGCCAGGTTTATTTTCCAATTTTTTGAGTACCCACTTTATAGAGACTGGGTCTGCCCCAAGAGGGTCCCCATACCCTAGGATCGCCCTGAATTAACGGAATGAATTATATTCTGCCACAGGCGGGATTCGAACCCAGGACTCGGAGAACAGTAGACTAGTGCTCTATTCACTAGAGCACGCCGCTCCCACAGCTTATATAAGTTAGTCCCTATTATTACAGTAGAATACTGGAATACTCTCCCATCAAATAACCGCCATGCTTTATCACATGCTTTATCTTCATTCAAAGCCCTCATCTATCAAAACCCTCTTTCTTTTTAATCAGATATAATTCTGCCAAATAATATGATGTGAATAGTGTTTAAATGATATGTAAAAGGTAATTTCATTTGAATTCTAATTTATTTTATTTTTTCTAGAATAGAACATAGAGATGTCACAGTGACTTCCTTTTTCTTTTCTTCTTTTTATTTGGCTATCCAAACCTAATTGTTTTAACTTAGTATCCTGATTGATTTTATTTTTCCAACTAAAATTTTTATTTTATGTTATTCTTGGAATAAGTCTTTGATTTTTAGTAATTTTATGATCTGTTTTTATTGATTATAAAAATTTAGTAATTAAAGTGCAGGACCAAAAACTTTCTGTATTTGAATGATTTATTTAAGTATGCTGCTAGTTTAACCCAATCTAGCCCATTTAATCTATCTATTACCTCTTCTGGAGTTAGCTTATATTTCCCTAAGTATTTCATCCTGAACTCCTTTAAGACAGGACATATTGCCAAAAAGTGGTAGGTATCCTCCGGCACATAACACAGGTAGGTCGGTACCCTATCCCTCCTCCATGGCTGACAATTAAGTCCCATCAGTTCTCCTCTTGCTTTAAATATCAGAGATTTATTATAAAGACTAAGTTTGTTGTGGTGGATGTAGGAAATAGATATTTCCTTTATATCCTATTTAGCTATTAATTATTTATGTTATATGTTTTGCATAAAAGATGTGAAATTGGCTATTGCTTGCTGCGGATATAATTTCTGCTCGGATTTTTGTTTCCATTTTATTAATGAGGTAGTCCGGATTCATTTTTTTAATGGTTTCTTTATTAATTTCTATTTTCAGTTTGTTACCTTTTTTCATTATTTGCATATACCATGATATATTTTTTTCTATTATAACTTGTGCTAAGAAATTCGTTAATCTACTTGCAGGGTGGCTTTCTAACACTACGGATATACAATATTTTATATGTAATTTAAAGTATAATTGTAGAGGGGAGAGGTTGTAGTTTCTAAATATAATATGTAATCAGGCGTGTTCTGTGGGAGATAAAAGAGCCTTTTTATGAAGTATTTTTGTACCCTTTCTACTTCCGGTAAATTCAAATATCCCCATACCTGAGCTCCATACCAAACCACCGCTCGTAGGGCGCTGTTAAAAACTTGCATTTTTTTATTATCTGGAATATTTTTACTATCTATAAATTTTTTTCAAACACTATTTATTGCAAATTTAGCTTTTATTACCTTTTCTCTATTGTTTAATTTAAAGTTGAATGTTGGATTGATGTTTATAACTAAATATTTATAATTATCAACGCAGCTCACTTTTTGTCCTTCGAAATACCAATTCTCATTTTTCTTTAATCTTCCCCCTCTTTTTAATTCTATTCAATTATTATCCAGAGATAGTATTATCGAACGAGGGAAGGTTTTAATTTTGATTATTTGATGGTAATTCAAAAGAATGGGATGAGCTGCAAATCATGTGTAATTCAGTAACTAGGACAAGCCACCTGTGCTTTAGGTGCGTGATTAACAACTTACGGCGAGCTAAGGTAATGAAGGCTCAACTGTCTTTGCGTAACGAACTGACATAACAAGTCACCTTCTGAGCCTGTTTAGGCCTTACACTACCGCACTCATTAGAACCAGCCACCAATATCAAAGTTTATCTCGAAAACATGTCAGCCGACGTATACATGTCCTTATTCGCTAATTATTACATACTGATGCTACTCAAGTTTCTCAACTTCTTAAACTTGAAAATAACATTCCTATAAAATTAACCTTGCAGAATACGGTACGCCCCCAAAAATTCTACCTTAAATAGAAATTAAAGACTTACACGATACCTAAGAAACTTCCAGGGACGTTACCACAAAGGTTTTACTCTAAAATGAAAAAAAAAAAAATGTTCTCCATTCTGGCACCAAGTCCCCTTGGAAAAATTCCAAATAAAGGAACAATTGTTCATGGTCTGATTTTTATTAACATCTTTACTCACACATGAAGCAAGAACTTATATCCCTATATTTTACCATGGTACGGAAGCTTTGAGTTCAATAAAGTACTGAAAGAGTTGAAACTTCAAGGATATATGAGAGTGGCTTTAAGATAGCGAATTCTTAAAAGAAGCGGTAGGAACGAGAAATGATTTGTGACAGGGCGCAGTTCTAAGGATGGAGTATGCAAATTGATTCTAGTGGTCAATGAATGGATGTCAGAACGGAAGATGAGAAGTTCAGTAATACAGGAACATTTGGAAAGGTAAATACCATGAAAATATTTCCGTTGTAGAAAAGGATAAAGCCACTTCAACTCAGTATAATAGCTAGAAATACGGTCACGCCTGCGTACTCCAAATATGAGTCTAATGAAACAATTTCTAAAGCATTTTAATTTTATTTCCAATACATCATGTAAGTCCCCCATAATCAAAGTAGGGAATATAACAAAAGAGACAAGTAGCTGACAGTTTTTTAAAGGCAAGGAATTACGGAATCTAAAGAACTGTTTGAGGATAGAAATGGATTTTAGGGAAATCTCAAATACATGGTCATTCCAAGACAGTTTTTAGTTAAAGTTACTCCAAGGTTTTTAAGAGAGTTTTAGAATACAATAGGGACTTTATCGAGAAACAGCAAACAGAAGTAAAGTACAGGCAATGAAGCTCAGAAAATTACAAAACCTCGCAATTTTTTTGTCCAGCATTGATTCAGATATAAATTTGGGATTAGGCCCATTTCACCCTTAAGTTCATTTTCTATTGAAAATAAATATATGAACAGAACCACAGGAGGTACAGACGGCTTTTCAAGAGCTGTAAGACTATGTGAATGAAATTCTTTAAGATCATTTAGTTTTTTAATGGCTTTTTAATATAAAGGGCTCGAATAAGGTGGTGTTCCCTTGTGAATAGAAGTTTTAAACGGCAATATCTCGCCAAATATTAACTGTACAGAAAATCTACGCACAGGAAAATTGAAGTAATTAAAAAATCTACAATTTAATGTTCTGAAATTTGTTTTTCGTACTTCCAGTAATTTTGGAGATATTTAGAAGAAAAGGGCAGAAACTACCAGCGTTTTCTTTTCAGACCCCATTTTTTCTAAAATTAGGTATTTTAAACTTGTCAAACATCTTAGGTAAAATACATAAATGAAGAGTACCACAGAAGGGTGAGGATCAATTTTAATGAGGAGGATAGTTAAGAGGTTGTCTTCACTATTTTTTTTGTAGAAAAAAATAGTTACCGACCTTATTTTGATCATAAGTCGCATAATTTTTAACCTAGAAACCTTTTTTGTGTTTGTTTGAAACGTCTAATTATCTATTTTTTAAAGTATCTAGTTTTATCTACTTTTATCTTTTTTAAAGATTCAATGAGTTTTCCTAGAAAAATGAGTCACAGTATTCACTAACACTAAAAAACACAGAACTAGACAAATGATGATAAATGCAGCGACAATACACTAAAACACAGAACTAGACAAACAGGTGAGCAGCTAATGTCATTGCTTATCGTTCATCAGGTGATTGAAACCTCTTATTTAGTATTAAAAACGTTAAACTTAATGCAGTCAGTCTTAATATAGTAAATAAATAATAAATATTTAACCTTTAATATCTGTTTAATAAATGAGTTTTAATTATATGTTAATTGTATTATATGAACTTTTTTTGTATATTTTTGTGTAATTGAACCCATACCTAAAATAGTGCCGTGCAATTAGAAAAATTAAAATAGATATTTTGTTTATGATATTTAACAGCATTTACTATGGCAACTATGCCTATTTACATGAGGTAAAAATCAAAATACCTGGACACTCTGCAATATAAGATAAATTACACCTATATTTTTTAATACTTTTTTTCAATAAAAAAAAAAAAATAAATAAAATATATATATATATATATATATATATATATATATATATATATATATATATATATATATATATATAATAATAATAATAATAATAGGCTTAGCGAACCCGAAGGTTCGATGCCGATACCACCAAATTCCGCCTACACAGACTCGTCCAATGCTCACCATTCAAGCCCAAGCACCCGAGATCAGCCTTAACGCAATCCTCCCATCTCCGCTTCGGCCTACCTTTCGGACGCCTACCAGTCGGATCAGCAAAAACCAGCTTTCTCGGAATCCGCTCGTCATCGAGCCCAACAACTTTACTCGCCCATTTGAGTCTCCGCGATGCAATCTGCTCAATTATATTCACAGGATACAAGCTCCGCAGTTCCGCGTTATGCAACCTTCTAAACTCCCCAGTGGCCTCATCTCTCTTTGGACCAAATATTTTACGCAATACCTTATTTTCGAAAACCTTAAGCCGCTGTTCATCCTTTAAAGTAAGCGGCCACGTTTCACATCCGTAAAGAACCGTTGGAAGAATAATAGTTTTATAAATTCTAATCTTTAAGTTTTTAGATAGAAGCCGGGAACTAAGTAACTTAGCAACTGAATAATAACACGCATTTCCCACCTTTAACCGGGACTTTATTTCTTCCTGGATTTCATTTTTTCTAGTCATAATTGAACCTAAATACTTGAATTTCTCTACGTGTTCAAAAGTATGACCTGATACATCAATATCACCAAGATCGACACCGTTTCTGCTACTGATCATATACTTCGTCTTATCGGTATTTAATTCGAGTCCTATTTCTTTACCGGTTTTTATTAACACACTTGTATTTAGTTGTATGGTTTCCGTGTCTTCACCTAGCAGTACCAGATCATCGGCATACCCCAAAACCGGAATCTTGTCACCCATATTTAAGCCTTTCTCGGTACACATCACCTTTTCTATGACATATTCTAAAGCTATATTAAATAACACAGGTGAAAGGGAGTCACCCTGTTTCAAACCCGATCGCACCTCAAATCTCTCGGAGTAATTATGACCGATTCTAACTTTATGGAATGTTTCCGACAAACACATCTCTACTAGGTTTACTAACTTTCTAGGTATTACCTGTTCAATCATGATGTTATATAGCTTCTGACGGTCTATTGAATCATAAGCCTTTTTAAAATCGATATAAAGTTGATGGACTACACCGTTGTATTCCAATTTTTTCTCTAATATTTGACGTAAGGAAAATATTTGGTCAATAGTCGAGCGATTCCGACTAAAACCACATTGGTAATTTCCGATAATTTCCTCAGCGTATTCCGTGATTCGACTAGTTAGAATTGACGAGAATATTTTATAGCATACTGGGAGAAGAGAGATCCCACGATAATTGTTACAATCCGACCTCGGTCCTTTTTTGTGAATCGGAATAAGTATTGATTCTTTCCATTCTTCGGGCATTTTTTCAGTTTCCCAGATCTTTTTAACTAAAAGATGTATTTTGGAAACGCCCGCTTCTCCACACGCCTTGATTAATTCACTCGTGATATTATCATTTCCTGCGGCCTTATAACGTTTTAATTTTCCTATCGCCATTTCGACTATATATATATATATATATATATATATATATATATATATATATGGACATGACATATTCAGAATAATTTAACTTTATAATAGATGCTCTGACGAACTCACAACTGTATTTTGTTTTACATGTCATTCACATTGTACCAATCACCGATGTTGGATTAGTTGCCTGCTATTTTTTTCGGCTGTCAGGACGTGAAATCAATTTTTGTTTTCTCGTCGAAAGGGTTCGTATTTACATTGTAACTGAGAAATTAATACACGAAACTCGAACGCCTAGCTGGATTTATTTTACGTAAGATAATTTTTAAAATACTTCCATTTCCATTCTCCGCTTGAAATAATTTATTCATTTTAATAAATATTTAAATGCCATAAAATTATGCAGGCCGTAGGTAAATTAAGTTGATAAGTGCAAGAAAGGTTTTAGTTAATTTTACAACGTGAATGGCTTAAAATTTTAAGGAGTAGTCGGTCGGCATTATAAATATTCGTAACTAACGAAAATTCAAAATTTAAGTATCAAGATAAATTTAAATTTAAATTTTGATTAAAGAGAGAATATTAAAACTGAACACGGATCAATTAATTTGATATCGTCCAATTTTTATTTTTATTTTTCCGCACAATTTCTATGTTTTTCACGATATTAACTATTAATACTAGTTATTCTTTATTCCTATTAAAATAAAATCTAATACTTGAACTCATTTTAACTCAGTCCCTTTAGAAATATTTCTCGTTAAATATAGCAAAGAAAGAATTTTCGAAAATTTATAAACAGAAAAGGACTTGTTCTCAAGATCGAAATTTTTGGAGGAAGTAGGATTATGACTTATTATTAGGCATGTCCTATGCTAAATAATTCTTAGCTGTGTTTAGTTCACTTTCTATATATTTAATTTCTAACTGTACTCACAAATCCTTAAATTGATTTTAACAACAGAGCTAAGTGAAAGTCGTGTGTTGCGCGCACCAGATTTTATTTTTTAAAACATTTTATTGATAATTACAACTGTACTATAAATAATAAATAAATAATACAGTAAGGTAAAGGGCTAATTTACAATTACGGGCTTGAAAATGTCTTACGAAGAACTACCAAGTAGCACCTTAATATTAATTTAATTTAGTAGGTCTCGAGGCCATCGTCTTTTCAATCGCCTGGGAGGGTTGTCAAGAAAATATGGAAATGATAAGTTGACACGTACAAGAGGATTCGTGTGATTCGGGAATTTGGAATTAAATGAAGCTTTGGGATAGTTCTGTGACAAATGGGATATTTAGGTCATAAGTCCTGAAGGTAACATAAATAAGCTTTTTGTAATAAATTGGAAGTTTTGAACGTTTGTCAAGTGTTGTAGTAATCTGTATCTACGGGCAGTTTCTTGTCGCTTAAGTCTCGTATGAGGATTCCATGTAAGACGTTTGTCAAGATGGAGTCCTAGGTATCGGATTTGTTCAATGAGTATGGGAGAGAGGTATTATTAAAGGATAATTAGATGATTAGGTGGGATTTTTCAGGATTTATTTTAATCGTCCAGTTTTAACACCATTCCTCAATGGCTGTGATGTGGAACTGGAGGGTTTTGGATGCAGCGGTTTGATCATGGTGAGGATGGAGTGGGATGTCAGTTGTATATACTGCATAAAGGATGGGACCTACGATACAACCCTGAGGTACATCTACAGACTGAGAAAATATAGAAGAGTAGGAAAGGTTATGATTTCTTTGAAAGTCCTATTAGTGCGGCAAGAACGGATTAACAGGAATTACCAGATTTAAAAAAAAAAAATGCATCCCATTTTCAAAACTTCATTAATCTTTTAGTAAAGTTATAGGCAATAACTAATGAGCATTATAACAATTTGTAAGCACATTGAAATTGAGAATTGTCGTTATTTTCAATACTGATTATATATATACATATTATGAATATAAATAATTTAATAACATATAAATAAAATCCAAAGCGTTTCCTTATAAGTGGTTCCTTGAACGAGGTTATCGACGGAATGAAAGCACTAAGCTTAATCTATATTCTAGGAAATGATAATGGTTTTCATCTAAAGATCCCACTTCACAGAAGACCCTGATCAGGGATATCTCAATTATATCGACTAAGCTTTATTGTTGTATACATCACTGTACAAATGATGAAAAACAAAGGGAATAAGGTTGTTATTGATAATAAATTACCCAATATATATATATATATATATATATATATATATATATATATATATATATATATATATATATATATAATGTGAAAAAAAAAATCTAGTAAGCGCAAAAAATTACGTTAACGAATCTACGTTGTTAAAATAAATTTATGAACTTTTACATAAAGTTAGAGTTGAAAAAAAGTTTAAAGAATCATATTAGTTTTGATAGAAACATTTATTTTTTATTTTTAACTAGTGGACCAGCTACTAATTTTGGTGTTCGTACTCGTTATTGTAAAAAAAATATTTTATTTATTCAAAAGTTACAAAATATCGATAATAACACTTTAAAAGACAATAATGACAATCTTGATAATAACAATATGGCTATACTAGATCTGACGTACCGTAATTACTGCGAGGACTTGAAGAGAGTGAGTGATCCCTGGGAGAAGGGACAGGGTATATAAAGGTTAATAGGACTGCTGAATAAGATTCAAGGAATATGGTGTGATCTGCAGGTGCACTATGGCCTCATGGTGGCGTGACTCCTCCGTCCTTATGAGAGTGAAGCCCACTGAACTCTAAATTTAAGGATTTGGGACGGTTTGTCTATTCTGTAAATATTGAAACCAAGCTCTGGCTCTGCCATCAAAACATTCAGGTGGTTGAGGATGGGTACTTGGATTATCATTTGAAGGATTAGAACACAGTAATTCCAGTTTACAATACTGACGATAAAGATTATAGCATAAAAGATATAAACATATTACATAAAATATATAAGAAATAAATTGGGATACAGTTATATCATAAGGTTCTAATTCTTCTATTTCTATATTACTTAAGTCTATTTGTTGTAATTCCTCAAAAGTAAAATTTGTTGATACAATAGTTTTATTATTAACAGAATGATAGGAAATAAAAGGAATATTTACATTGTCAACATAAGAAAGTGGTACATTTATATTTACAAATTTCTCTTTTTCATTAAGATTAAGGAGGCTAGTAGATGGTAGATGATACATTTGTGTGTTTGTTACACTAGTTGTTACATTGCTAATATTAAAGGTTAAATATTGGTGTAATGTGGGTATAAGTTTGATTATAGGGTTTGTTCTTATTTCTACAGCTTTACAATCATTTAATTCTATATTCTTACATAATTCTAAAATACATTTGTCCTTAATCTCTATCATGTCTTTACAGTAATGATGATTATTGAATTTAATACAATTTCCATTGTAAAACGAATTTTTAAATCTAATGATTAGTTGTTCTTTAATCTTTAGAGTAATGACTTTATTATTCCTTGTAACTGGATATGACATAGCATAATAAGTTGTTTTTGGCAATGATTTCAAAGGGATTTTAATAAAATAATAAATTAATCCTGTATCTGATAGGGAACAAAATGTGGAGCTAAGTAACCAGTTTAATTCTACATTTTCTGTGATTGGTTCTCCGAACGGTATGTTTAATTGTTCTAGTTCTCTAGTCGTTAATATGCTTGGATGGGTAATTCCTAATTTACATTGTTCTAAGGAAAATTCTATATCATTTAATTGATTTTCTACTAAATCTAATACGGCTAATAAATCATGATTCATTAACTTAGTAAGAGCTAAATCTGTAAAATTATTTATTTTTTCTATACTATCCTTATATTTATTTAAAACAATTATTTCTTTATTAAGTTTAGATGTTAATTCTTTATTTAATCCTAATCTAACATTTTCATTATGCTCTATGTGATACATATTTCTCTCGATTTTATTTAAAATATTATCATACTTTTCTTTGTCATCGGCGTCCATATTGCCGGTGAGCCAACTAATAGCATTGCCTAGTCCGTTAATTAAACCTCTTTTTGATCGGTTATTCCGATTTATATTTACAATATGATTAATTTTTTCTAATATCTTGTTATATTTTTGTTCAATAATATTATGCAAAGTTTTATATTCATTACTAATTGTTAATACGTCAATGCTAATCTTAAGGGTTTGAATTTCTCTTGTTAAATTTGTAAGATTCTTATAATGTAAAAATGTGTACCAATCTTCAATTATAAAAGATGGATTAATTTGTACGATGGATGCTCCTGGTCCGTCAGATAAATCTTGTATTAGCAGGGTCTGTATCTGAACCGTAAGCGCTGCGATCAGAAGATACTTGAAACAATTCGTCGTCGAACTCAAAGTCATCTTGGCTGACTCCTGTAACATTAGACGTTTCTATTTCTTTTATGACATTCTCAATATCTTCATCAGTTATTTCTGGGTTTTTTTGACTTGTACTAGGTTTATTATTATTATTATTTGATTTCTTTTTCTTAGTGACCTTTTTCGGTCGTTTGACTTGATCAGGGTGGAGTTTTTTCTTTCTACCTTTATTTCTATTTTGAAATCTTTTATCAACATACTTTCCTTTTTCGTATTTAGGATCTATTTTCTTTTTCTGTTGTCTCTTTATATACACATCTTCCGGGATTTCTATGTCTTCTCTATTTTCATTTAACTTGCCTATTTTTCTCTCTTTATTTTGTTCTATACCTTTCTTAGTTATTTCGAAAAGCTGCTTCATTTTCCGATGGTACTCATGAACAAGATATTCTTTTATTTCCGGGGATTCATTATAAGTTTCATTAGTGATACCGAAAGTTATTTCGTTAGGGGTCATTTTAAGATCTTGATTAAGGGAATTATTATATGCTGTCGTTGCTTGCTCTAACTTATCTTCCTCTTTATCATCTTTGTTTTCTATGTTTATAAGTCTTAAAATTTCTAATAACGAAGAGCTTGCTCGATTAAGCAATCCAAGAGAGTTAGGGTGATTGGGGGTAGTATAATGTAATTCAATATTTAAGTAGTTTAGAAAATCTTTAAACAAGTTATTGTCGAATTCTCTTCCGTTGTCACATGATATTTTTTGGGGTTTTGGAAAATATGCTAAATATTTTTTCAATACTTTCATGCTTTCTATGGCATTATAACTCGTTGCGTAATAAGAAAATATTCTTTTGGAAAAAGTATCTACTATTAAATAAATGTAATAATTACTCATGTGTAAGGTATCAATCATTAAATCTGTAAAGGGTTTCTCAGGTGTGGGAGTAATTTTAAATTTTTGTTTTATAGGTCTTCTATCGTATTTGCCTTTTCCACATGTGTCACATTTGTTTATAATTTCTGTGATATGATCTTTCATATTGGGCCAATAAAATTTGGTTTTCAAAACTAAATATGTTTCATTTATACCTCTGTGGCATGTCTTGGCGATATGATAATCAAGGATAAGTAATTTCTGGTCTTCCGTGTTCTTTACATCTGGCAATAGTTTATAATATCTTTTAATTCTATTTGTGGGAAATTTTTCTCTAATGAGTGATGCAACTTTATTAAATAATGCATTATACCAATTATTTTCACTTTCTATAGAATCTGATATGGGTGAGCAGTATATGCCGTAAGTTATATTTGGTCTTAAGATTTCTAAAAGTTTTTCTTCTATTTCAAAATCTTTTTCATGATAAGGCCAAGTAAATTCAATTGTTGTTCTTTGCTTATTATTGAATATTGTTTCGCGTTGAATTTTCGCGTGTCCCTTTTTTATTATTATTTGATTTTTCTCAACATTTACTGGTCTAGATTTATCATCAACTATTAAGATTCTGTTATCGGAGGATTCTGTGGAGTGCTGCGTTGCTAAAGAAGATATATCATCTTGAATTATTTCTTGGTGTTCACCATTATTATTTTCTTCTATGTTTTCATCATTATTAATTCCTTCTAAGTTTTCATTGTTAGCTTCTTCTTGGGTTTCTTCTATTCCCATTTCTTGTAATAAATCTACGATTTCTTGTGAATAGTTATTAGGAGAATTTTCTGTATGAAAAATATCAAATTCTGGTTCTTTTAATTTCCTTTCTTCAATAGGGTAACGGGATAAATGATCGGCGACTTTATTAGCCTTTCCTTCAATGTATTTTATGTCATATTCGAAATCTTCTAACAATAATTTCCATCTAATTAATCTGGCGTTCTGTGTTTTACACGTTCTTAAATATTCTAAAGGTTTGTGATCTGAATATATGAAAAATTTTCTACCGTATAAGTAGGGTCGAAAATGATTGCAAGCCCAAATAATGGCTAAACATTCCTTTTCCGTTGTTGAGTAATTTTGTTCTGCTTTATTAAGTGTTCTGGATGCAAAACATACAGGGAGTTCTTTTCCATCTTTCTTCTGTGCTAATACTGCACCAATGGCGAAATTACTTGCGTCAGTTGTTAAGAAAAAGTCCTGATTGAAATCTGGAATTTGCAAAATGGGGCTACTACATACAAGTTGTTTCAATTTCTCAAAAGCGTTTTCATATAACTCTGGTTTGATTTCTTTTTGATCTTTTCGAAGACATCTCGTTAATGGGGAAGCTATCTTTGCGTAATTTGGTATCATTTTCCTATAGAAACCAGTTAATCCTAAAAAGCTTTTAATTTCTTTTTCATTTTTAGGGAGTTTAAAATCTTTTACTGCTTTTATCTTTTCTGGATTAAGTTCTATGCCGCGTTCGCTGATAATATGTCCGAGGAATAACAATTCTTTCTTGCAAAATTCTGTCTTATCGAGCTGAATCTTTAAGTTATGTTTTTCTAACTTTTTAAGAGTTTCTTCTAAATGTTTCCAATGATCTTTGTAATTTTCAGAAAAAATTATAATATCGTCCATATAGACTAAAACGTTAATAGAATCTGAAAAAATGATATTCATGGCTCTTTGAAACGTTGCTGGGGCATTACTGAGTCCAAATGGCATGCGAAGGAATTCAAAGTGGCCTTGATCTGTAGAAAATGCTGTTTTTGGGATAGAACTTTCTTCGACTTTTATTTGATGGAAGCCTGAGCAAAGGTCCATTGCTGTAAATATCGTCGCTTTTCCTAATTTGCCTAAAAGGTCTTCAATATTAGGAATGGGGAATTTATCCGGGGTTGTTTCTCGATTTAATTTCCTGTAATCAATCACCATTCGTATTTTTCTTTTTCCTGATGCGTCTGGCTTTTTCGGGACAATCCAAACGGGAGAATTGTAAGGGGAATTGCTGGGTCTTATTATTTTGGATTCTAACATCTTTTTAATTTCTTCCTTAATATTTTCTTTGAATTGGTGGGGATATCTGTAATTTTTCGAATATATCGGGTCTTCGGTTTTTGTTTTAATCTTATGCTCCAATAAATCAGTGGCTGAAAGGGGATCATTTTCAGTCTTAAATACTGATGGATATTTCGATAATAATTTAATTAAATTTGATTTTTCTTGAGGAGGTATATGGTCGGTTCTGATTAGTTGGGGGATTTGTTTTATTATTTCATGGTTTCCTTTTTTATTAGAATCTGTTAATTCTACTTCTTCTTTTTGCAAATAGTATAAAGGTAAATATATGGTTTCGTTAACTTTACTGTCGATTATTATATTTTGATCATAGATGCCAGGTTTAATTTTAATCTTATCATCTTCATAGTCAATAAAATATAGATTTTTATTTTGTTCTACTTTTATCTGATTTTCGCCTTCTTTCAAAACTAATTTTAAAACTTCGTCTTCCATAATAAAATCAAACTCTGTATAGCGAGTTTTTATTTTGTTGGTTTCGAAATCGATATTAAATTTCATTTCCCTCATTGTCTCATTTCCTAGTAGTATTTCGTAATTGGGACTGAAATTAAATAGATAAAATTTTATTTTTTCGGGGTTTTTAAGAAAATTATTTCTGCAATAAACTGAAATAGATTCCGTGCCAAGTTCTTCTCCGGTTGCTGTTTTTATTGTAAAATTTTCTTTTTCTCTTTCAACATCTGGTGGTACAATGTCTGGTCTTATATAATTCTTCCAAGATCCGGTATCAATAAGCCATTTACGATTCGCGTGGTCTTTAACATAAGGCAGTTGGCTTTTATTCTCTTCTTTTATGTGTTTTGATTGTCTGGCGGGCCTTTCTCTAAAAAAGAATTATTTGGATCTAATTTTTCTAATTTCTCTCTTAATTCTCTGATTTCTTGGTCTTTCGGGTCTTCTTGCTGAATTTGGAAATTAGGCTGTTTCGGTTTATTCCCGAATGCGCTAACTGTTCTCATGGATACAGTTGGATTTTCATCTTTCTTATTATTATTATAATTTTGATTCCGGTATCGACCTGAACCGTTGAAATACCTTTGTTGTTCTTGACGGGGCCATTGTTGGTAATAATTATTATTATTATTATTCTGCCGGTAGTCTTGTGGAGGTTCTTGTTGTCGATATTGATGCTCTTGTCTTTGATTATGTGGGTTATACGGGTTATTGGGATTTTGCCAATTATTAAATCGTTTGTGATGTTTTTTATCGAACTTTTTCTTATGGTCGAAGCCTCTTTTGTAATCATGTTCTCCGGGTCTTCTCATATTTCCCGAATTTATGAGGTCATCGAAGAGTAGATGGTTCTCATTCTGAATTAAACTTCTCAAATCATCTAATGTTCTTAACTTTTCTGCTTTAGTCATAAGATATGTTCTTATGTGAAGGGGCATGTTAGTGTAAAAAAAATAAAGAATACTTTTCTCTAATGCGCTAATAATTGTTTCTCTATTTGGTGTGTTTTCTATCCGATGTTTAGAAATTATTAAAGTGCGGATCTTATCAATTCTTTGAAGGAAATCAAGAGGGTGTTCCTTATGATGTATTTTGTTATTAAATAATTCATGCGATAATTGTTCAATTGAGCGGCTGTCTCTGAAGGTTCTTTCGAGATAATTTAGTAATTCTTCAACACGACTAAATTCGCACGTTGTATTTATATAATCAGCTTCATCCGTAAGTTTTGCTAAAAGTTTACTTAATAATCTTTGTTCGTTTAGTTCCTTAAACGAGTTGTCCGGTTTACACACGATTTGGTAAACTTGTCTACAAACTGTCACGAATTTTAACAGATTGTGTGGATTTCCATTAAAATTAGGGATATGATCGTAGTCTGCCGATTTAATTTGAAAGCTTGCCATATTTGTAGTTAATCTTAAATTATTTACTCGCAGGATTAAAGAATTTAAATAATCATCAGACATAAAATTACAATAGTAAAGGAAATTAACTTACAAAAATTGAGTACGCTGTCAAAATAATCTTCGACGGGGTGTGAAGATCTGTCCTTGAGCTGGATACCTGACGACAGTGAAGTCCGGCCAAGGTTGAGTGCAGATAAGAGACTTTGCCTGCGTTGCGAGATGCTCGGGGTGAGTGAACTCGTCCAGAATCTGAAGATCTCGAAGTTGGTAGTCCTCGGTAGGTAAGCCAAAATCTTGAGTCTTCACAGGTGAGGAATCCTAGGCGGTAGTCCTAATTCTGGATTTGCGGAAAAAGTTCGGATCTGCGGAAACTCGGTTCTTAAAACTGCGATAAAAATATGCAGTCCCTATTCTGGGCGCCAATTTTGGCTATACTAGATCTGACATAGATTACGTACCGTAATTACTGCGAGGACTTGAAGAGAGTGAGTGATCCCTGGGAGAAGGGACAGGGTATATAAAGGTTAATAGGACTGCTGAATAAGATTCAAGGAATATGGTGTGATCTGCAGGTGCACTATGGCCTCATGGTGGCGTGACTTACTGCTTCGCACGGACGCAATTACAATGAGCGTCATTTATGTTTTAAAAATCTCTCCTGATTTAGAGTTTATCGGTTTGGATTTTAGTTTATTGTAACAAAAACTGCAATTAGCAGATGAAGAAAAATTTAATTTTTCTATAAAAAGAAAACTTGACTACTATGTATATATTCAAAAACTATAGAAATAACAAAGATTCCTATCCTATTAAGTTTATTTTATGTTTCGAATAAACTATTTAAATTAGGGATTAAATGGTTAGCCTAATGCTAACCACCATTAGCATAACAGCCTCCTATGCTAAAGGTCCCGAGTTCGAACCCGCATGTAGCCCTAGGATGTTTTAATGGGAGTAAAATATCCTTAGTTATGCCGTCCTTTGGTGGGACGTTAAAAGGTGGCGATGTCATGTACTCGTTAAAGATTCTAATCCTAATTAAACCTGGATAGGCAAAATTTAGGACTCCCACTGTAGCATCGTCTGATTAGCCATAGTAGCATAAAGAGACGTTAAATAAATAAACAAACATAGATCTGTATCGTTAGGAGCCGACGGTAAATTTTAGGATGTCACAGCCCTCTAGACTTGTAATAATATAAAAAAAAAAAAAAAAAAAAAAAAAAAAAAAAACCTGTACCACTACAACCCATGAAGGGTCTTGGGCTCAGTACATATAGAGATTCGTACTGTTTCTAGGCCAACGGCAGTGCAATGAGGTGATTAGGCCTTAATCGCGCTCAGCCGCCAGGTTTTTCCCCAATTAATTTGGGTACCCACTTTATAGAGGCTGGGTCTGCCCCAGGAGGGTTTCCATACCCTAGGGTCGCCCCCCGACTGAATTAACAGAATAAATAATGTTCCGCCACAGCCGGGATTCGAACCCAGGACCCGGAGCACAGCAGACTAGCGCTCTATCCACTAGACCACGCCGCCCCCAATAATTTCCCAATAATAACGCCCGCTTGTAATAATATTTCATTCGAAATTCTCCAACCTCACTTTCATCGCAGATAGAATATTTTAATTATGGATTTAAAATCGATAATTCAACACATTAAAATAAAAATCCAATAGGATCCATAATTTCGGAAATTTTATTATTTTAATTGAGATAAATTTTTATTTTCGATCACGAGTTAAATATAAACATAAATATAACCCCAAAGAAGGAGCGTTTATTGATTTTTATATACATGTTCCATGCCTATTCTTAGGCACACTACAAGTAATCTATGCTAAATTTACACAAATTGTTTAGTTTACATTACACAAAAATAAAATTAATTTAACATCAATCGAAAAGTAACTAACAAAAGGAAATAGCTAAAAAAAAAAAAAATGTTAATTACACATTACAATATTTTTCAAAATTAGAATAAAGCAGCTAAATATATACATACAAACAAAATAAATTTAGCACAACATTTACCAAGACTGAACTGCCTTCCTACAATCAGTATTATGTTGGTTGAAGTCTATTTTGTCTACGTATATATAGATAGATAATATATCCATATTGTGTATTTAATATCGTAGAAATATTGTACGAAAGAAAGAGATCACACACTTATGTAGATTCCAATTTATTGCATGTTTATAGGCCTGTACCTAAAACTCATATGATACCGACTTTTTTCTTTTAAGACCAACTAATCTTTAAATGATATAAATTTCTCCAAAACACAAAAGCTCTTTTTAAAAACATCACGATTCTAGGTCAGAAAGTTCTCACGATGTCTTGCCTCAGCATCAAAATAATCATTTTCCTCCCATAGGATCGCCCACTGACTTCCATAAATTATTCACAATGATAATTCACAACGAGACACTAACCTTTAAAGTCATATTATCTTCATTTTATGTTCAGTGAAGCGAGTTTAATATAGATAAATTAAATCTTAATTATTTCTTCTCGAATAATAAGTTATTATTAGTAATCTATCCAAATAAAAAAAATATTATTCTCCAAAAGAGCTTATTATATTAAAGTTGTTTAGCTGTGCCGTCGATTGGAAAATACCTGAAATCTTCTTCGATTGGATATCCAGGAAAGCCGAATATTGTTTAGGAATTCACTGGAAGGTTAAATTTAAGTCTCATTGTAAAGGTTTATACAACCCACCTAAATAATTATTCTGAGTATTTCTTCATTGTATTTCCTGATAACGAAGGGGAAAATGCTAAATCCTGAGAATTGAAAGGAACATTTTTATATTTTTTTTCTGATGTTTTAAAAAAATATATCTCTATCTCTATATATACAAAGATAACGCGATTTCGTTTTCCGCGAATTCCTTTCTAACCACGAGATGGATTTTGATACGGTTTCAACTATCATTTAGGTTATTATTTCCTGAAGGATAATGATTAAATTACATTGCAATTTAGCTTTCCTTCAGGAAAGGAAAATACAATTTCTGTAACCAAGTAGTCAAAATATTATTCCTGAAATATAAAATATCCTTAAAAAAAGCGCAAGATTTTAGAAAAGTTGATATGCAATAAGATAAACCGTACTAGTTAATAAAAAATCTGGTGCGCGCAACAAACTACTTTCACTTACCTCCGTTATTCATATCAACTTATGAAGAATTTTTAAACTAATTTAAAACGAAAATAAATTGTTAAAGAATTATTTACATTGAATTTTAAAAGAAATATGAGTTTTATTAAATAATCTCTTATATTATTATCTACGACAATCAGTTTGATTTATCGGCTTTTCATCACTCTCCGTTAACTTTTAATATAGTATGTATAAGATCACGTAGAGATGAGTTTGTCGGAAACATTCCATAAAGTTAGAATCAGTCATAATTACTCCGAGAGATTTGAGGTGCGATCGGGTTTGAAACAGGGTGACTCTCTTTCACCTTTGTTATTTAATATAGCTTTAGAACATGTCATAGAAAAGGTGATGTGTACCGAGAAAGGCTTAAATATGGGTGACAAGATTCCGGTTTTAGGGTATGCCGATGATCTGGTACTGCTAGGTGAAGACACGGAAATCATACAACTAAATACAAGTGTGTTAATAAAAACCGGTAAAGAAATAGGACTCGAGTTAAATACCGATAAGACGAAATATATGATTAGTAGCAGAAAGGTGTCGATCTTGGTGATATTGATGTATCAGGGCAAACTTTTGAACACTTAGAGAAATTCAAGTATTTAGGTTCAATTATAACTAGAAAAATGGAATCCAGGAAGAAATAAAGTACCGGTTAAAGGTGGGAAATGCGTGTTATTATTCAGTTGCTAAGTTACTTAGTTCGCGGCTTCTATCTAAAAACTTAAAGATTAGAATTTATAAAACTATTATTCTTCCAACGGTTCTTTACGGATGTGAAACGTGGCCGCTTACTTTGAGGGATGAACAACGGCTTAAGGTTTTCGAAAATAAGGTATTGCGTAAAATATTTGGTCCGAAGAGAGATGAGGCCACTGGGGAGTTTAGAAGGTTGCACAACGCGGAATTGTGGAACTTGTATCCTGTGAATATAATTGAGCTGATTGCATCGCGGAGACTCAAATGGGCGAGTAAAGTTGTTAGGCTCGATGACGAGCGGATTCCGAGAAAGTGTGTATTTGCTGATCCGACTGGTAGGCGTCCGAAAGGTAGGTCGAAGCAGAGATGGGAGGATTGCGTTAAGGCCGATTTCGGGAGCTTGGGCTTGAATGGTGAACATTGGACGACTCTGTGTAGGCGGAATTCGGTGGTATCGGCATCGAACCTTCTGGTTCGCTAAGCATATTTTTATTATGTATAAGATCATATTTTTTCTAAAATCTCTAGCATTCCGACGGTTTAGAATACATGTATATTAAAAAACAAACAAAAAAACATTGCATTAAAAAAATATTTTTGCAGTTATCTCCTTTAATTGATTATCGAATTCGTTTAACTTACATATTTACCGGTTTTTTAGATTTGCTAATCAGATGACATGGTTTATTTCATAAAAAACTACAAAATCAAAGGTACTTCAGAGGAAGACATTTTGAAATTTCGGCATTTAAGCCCTGTCAGACTATTTCAATCAGTACGAAATCTTCATGATATAAAAGCCCGTCCAATTTTACATCGGTGTAGCGAGTTTAATCAAAATCGTTAGAGCCGTTTTTTGAGAAAATCGTAAATAGAAGCAAAATGCATGGTATAAAATGGCTCTTCTGGTTAGCTGATTTAGGTAAGAAGTTGTAGTAACATCTGAGGCTTATATTTGTCTTAAATATTAAATTTCAGTTTCATAGGACTTTTCGTTTACGCGCTGGACGAACCACAGACACAAATCTTTTTTCGGGACTCGGTCATCTGGACTCAGGAGATCCTAAAACGTGTATTTCCGTTAAAAACTGGAATTCAAAAATTTTCACGATCGCAATACTTTCCCATAATATATATTCCATATATAGTTAATTGAAAGTATAACTTGTATGATCATAAACTTATGAACATATGTTATTGTTAAAGGGAGAGGTTATCTCCGTCATACAGGATCGTGCAAGTCATATTCTTCCATTTAGTACGCAAGATTTTAGAAACAATATAAAGCATCGACTTGCAGCCCACGTATTGTACAGAAATAAATTAAAAGAATCAGTAAACAAATCATACGTTTTAGCTGTGGTTGGTGACGACGATGTCAGCATTTTTAATATACTAATATTTTACATCGCAAAAACTATTATATTATCCATATTCATTATATTATTCTATTAATTATCTACCGTGAATAAAGTATTTTTTTGTTGTTGTTTTTTTAGTAACATAAATCATATTATATTAATTATAAGCTAGTTTGACAATATGCTGTTGTAAAGCTTTAGTCGGAAATAGAAGTTAGGATCTCATAACTTGACACTTTGGGGGTAACCCGATCTTACGTCTAACGAACCCCAGAGAGATTTAGGTTTCTGATATTTAGGTTGATCCATTTCGCGGTGGAAACGGCATGTATTTAACCTCCGAAACAAGAGTTAAGAAGTTAATACATAATTTCGAAGATTAGAAAATATTCTACTCGAATTTATTTCAAAGGATAAATTATAAGTAATAAAAAAAATCTGCTTAGCGCATCCCATAACTTTTAACTTTCTTTTCTCTTTACAAATAAATCTTATAAGCTTATGGTAATTAAATTAATAGTAAATGCTTTAAAAGGCATTATCTCTCAAATTATATGAACATATCTTGAAATAATGAGAAAAAATCAGATGCGCTCAACACATGACTTTCACTTACCTCCCCTGTTAAAATCAATTGAAAAATGTTTAAATACATTTAAAGATGAAAATAAATTGTTATAGCCATTGAGTTTTAATAGAAACATGTGTTTTATATAATAATATATCACTTTTACTCACATATAAATTAAATATAAAGAAAGGGAAAGTACTGCGATCATTAGAATTCCAGTTTTTGTTTTAGGGTCTTATGAGTCCAAAAGCCCTGCAAAGAGGTACATCCATTTTTCCACCTTTTTAAGATTTTCAAAAAATAGGTTTCATTGTTATTAAAATAGTCTGACAAGCCTATGTCAGAATTTTCTTCCTCTGAGGTAACTTTAATATTGTAGATTCCAAAAAAAATAACACACCATCTTATCAGGATTGGTAAAAAACGGATAAATATACAAGTTGAAATTTTTTTTCATGGACATAAGCATAGCAACATAGAAAAAAAAAAAAAAACCTGTACCACTACAACCCATGAAGTGTCTTGAGCCAGTACATATAGAGATTCGTACTGTTTATAGGCCAACGGCCGAGCAATGAGGTGATTCGGCCAAGATCACGTTCAGCCGCCAGGGTTTTTCCCCATTTTTGGGTATCCGCTATATAGAGGCTGGGTCTGCCCCAGGAGGGTGTCCATACCCCAGGATCGCCCCCCGGCTGAAATAACAGAATAAATAATATTCCATCATACCGAGATGCGAACCCAGGACCCGGAGCACTGTAGACAAGCGCTCTATCCACTAGACCACGCCGCTTCCCAAATAGCAAAGTAGATATATGCTATATCGTTGGAAAGCTAAATATTTTAGAAACCAATATTTCCTTATGGTTTGTTTAATATTTATACTGAGACAAGTCCTATTAGAATCGTATCGCAAAATATTAAAAAAAAGAACTTTAGTGTCAGGTTAAAAAAAAAAAAAAATAAAATAAATAATAAATAAATAAAAAAAAATAAATTAAAAAAAATAAATAAATAAAAATAATAATGAACCATGTTAATAAATTCAAGATATTATTATTAGCTTCTAGTAATAATATAGAAAATTAATAATAAAACTAAACTAGACTAAAAATAAATATGCATATTTATACAAATCTTAATTACAAATTTTAATTGAAAAATTATTACAATATTGGTGAGTAATGATGAAATAATATAGTTATAATAATGCGCATATGCAACACTAAATAAAAGTACCGTTTCTATATATTTTTTTATTAATTTTCTAAAAATATGCAATTATATTTTAACAGGAAGGGAGGAATCGACGGGATTTGAAAGTTGGAAGAGAATCAAATTGACGAATATATGAAAGAACAGAATTCCATACGGACGAGGATCGGATTAGAAAATATGTCATAAGTTGCTGTTCCATGGGGCGTTATATAACAGGTCCAAAGGCTGCGAATGAGTGTTGCTGGAGTGGACGGAGGTTTTAGTTATAATATATTAAAATATTATTATAATTATATGTTATTTGTATTATATGTTATCTACATATAATACAGTTTCATAAGACTTGTTTGATGGATACAAATTCAATTTATAGTTACACATTGTTTTTCCCTTGCATAAAAATAAGGAGTTGGCCTGAAAGGAAAGTTTTTCCGTAGCCCCCAACTGTTTATCCATGTCCGAAGTATTTGTAACTGTCTTTGAAGGGGAGGATCTTCTGTTACAAACTGATCCTATCTTACTAGCTCAACCTTACAACCTAAGCCAGCTCCGGATTTATTTTATCTTCTTGAATATCTACATGACTATTTCTTATGTTAGAGAAATGGCAGAACAGAAAAAAAATCAAGAAATAACAGACTAATAAGAAAAATATAGTTTCGGCTAAAACTTTAGAACTTCAGCAGGTATAAAGTGATGAGGGGATCCCGAAGAGCTTTTAATTATTTAAAATTAAGTAGTGCAAAAAATAAATTGATCTTTAAAAGTTGTTTTAATGAATCCAATTTTAAAACAAATGGAAAGAAAAAATGATGGAGAAGTTTAGGAGTGCGGATAAGGAAAACTTATTATATTTATGTGTCGACGTTTCGGCCTACATTGTGGACGTTCATCAGGGCCAAGAATAACAATCAATACAATCAAAAGAAAATAAAAACAATCGGTTAAGTGCAATAATAAGATAACAGTTGTAAAATATAGAAACTATAAATATAGCAAGAGTGATATTAAATGAGAATATTGGTGTGATAATATTTCAAGAGTATAATGAGATAATAAGCAACAAATGAAATTTATGAAAATAACAGCATATAGTTCCAGATATATGGATGTTTATTAATTAAAATTAATAACTTAATAGACGTTTTTTAAGAATAACTATTTTTAAGTAATTCATTATTAAACTGACAAACATAGGGTTAAATAAAAGATAAATAAAGATAAAAATAAATAAAAGAAAAAGATAAGGATAGGAGAAGAAAAAAGTGAAGATAGGAAAAGTGTAAAAATAAATCATAAGATTTCTTCAATAACAACAATTTGTTATTGAGTATAAGATTATGAATATATAAATGACTAAGTGAGATTATCCCAAAACGTGACGAGTTTATATTACTGTTTATATTACTGTTTATATTACTGTTTATATTACTGTTTGTTCCCAAATGTTATTATTGTACTAGGTGTACTATGTACTGTAAATGTTATAATTATTTTTTCTTTTAATTGTATTGGTTGATAACTTGTTTTTCTAAGCCCTGATGAAGGTCAACAATGTAGGCTGAAACGTCGATACAAATAAAATGAGTTTGTCATGAGTTTGCGACGGCTCACCCAACCAATTTCTCAATCACATATTCTCAACAATCGAAAATTCTACAAAAGTTTTACAAATACCCATATGAAAATTAATAGGAATATTTATGATTTGTATGTTAATTGTAATTGAATTAGAAATATTAATATATTGAGTAGTTTAGTTAATATGAACTAAATTGTTTTTTTATTAATTATACTACTTTTGAATTAAGAGTCTACTGACTGTTAGTTGTGAGGAGGTTCTAGTATTTTTCTATACCTATGTCAAACCATCAGACCAATAGCGTTATATAGGAACTTACTATAAAGGTATACGACCAACCACATTTTTTTTTTATTCATATTTTGTTGAATTTTACAACTATATATTATATAAATACAATAAGTAGAAGTGATGAATTATAATGAAAGGCGTAAAAGGCTTGTGAAGAAACTACCCAGCGGTAGTACTTTGATGTTTATTTAAGTAAGTAGATCCCGAGGCCATCTTCTTTTCGATCGCCTCGGAGGGTTGTCAGGAATATGTGAGGTTGATGGGTTGCGGACAAAAGGGTTTATATGAGTTGGGAGTTCGGAATTAAAAGTGGTATATCTGGTACGAGAAAGGTATGCGATAAATGGGATATTAAGGTCGTTATGAAAGGGAGCGGCGTGGTCTAGTGGATAGAGCACCAGTCTACTGTGCTCCGGGTCCTGGGTTCGAATCCCGGCTGTGGCGGAATATTATTTATTCTGTTATTTCAGTCGGGGTGCGACCCTAGGATATGGAGACCCTCCTGGGGCAGACCCAGCCTCAATAAAGTGGGTACCCAAATTGGGGAAAAACCTGGCGGCTGAGTGTGATCTCGGCCAAATCACCTCATTGCACGGCCGTTGGCCTAGAAACAGTACGAATCTCTATATGTACTGAGCCCAAGACCCTTCATGGGTTGTAGTGGTACAGGTTTTTTTTTTTTTTTTTTTAATGTCGTTATGGATGATTTTATTTGTGACGAAATAAGGAGCATTTAGGATTTTGGATTGTAAGGATTGGATGCGGGAGGAATTAGATGGCTTAGTAGACCCCAAAGCTCGATTCCATGTCCAGGTGGGTCTGATGACAGTAATATAAATGAGCTTTTTGTAGTTAATTGGAAGTGTTGAACGTTTGTCTAGTAAGTGTTGTAGTAATTGGTATCTACGGGCAGTATCTTGTCGTTTTAGTCTCGTGTGAGGGTAAAATTTAATTTTAAAGCTGAAAAATAAAACAAACCTTTAAAACATACTCATGAATTTTGAATTCAGTACGCGATAAAGACTTATGTTCAATTTCACACCACAAAAAATAAAATGAGAAGTCATAAAACTGATAACATAATATGACACTATGATGAATCTATTTCCTGAGAATGAGTGAGCCTTATTTCAAATAATATATATATATATACAGTAGGACTATTAAATATAGGAATATTAAATCATCATCAATAATGTCTGGCGGCAAAGAACATATGTTAAATAGTTGGTCTGTACCAGAATATAAATTTTGTAAGATTTATTAGATTTGGAATACTTTTGTATGACGGATATATCCAGAAGATCGGAGGGAAAAGATTGCAGGAACTTAAACAACTCTGCAGAAATTGTGAAGCTTGGCAACGTTGGATCGAGGCCCCTCCACGCTAGTAAAGGCACATAGGAGGAAGATGAAGAAGAAGAAGAAGGAAGACTTCGCTGGGCAGGGCATGTCGCTAGAATGGAACATGATAAGATACCGAAGAAAGTTCTTGAATAAAAGATATATTCCAAGAGAAGAATTGGGAGGCCAAGACTGCCGTGGGCAGATGGGATGGCTGAGGACGCGTTGTCCATCTTAGGATTGCGGAATTGGAAAGCAGCAGCAATACCGAGATGACTGGCGGTCGAAGTTACCGGAGGTCTTCACTCACCACGAGTTGTTGTGCCGAACAGAAGAAGAAGAAGGAATATAAAATAAATAAATAAAAAAATCTGACAATATCTGATCCACTGGGCCATCCAATTCTTTATCTTAATGTAAAAGAAATATACAGCTTCATAATAACAAGAAAGAAAGAAATCTGTACCTCTACAACCCACGGAGGGTCTTGAGCTCAGTGCATATAGAGATTCGTACTGTTTCTAGGCCAACGGTCTTGCAATGAGGTGATTAGGCCTTGATCACGCTCAGCCGCCAGGTTTTTTTCTCCATTTTGGGTACCACTTTAATTAAATAGGCTGAGTCTGCCCAAGGAGAGTCTCCAAACCCTAGGGCAACCTTCCCCCCCCCCTCTCTCTCCTCCCCGCTGAATTAACAGAATAAATAATATCTGTCACAGCCGGGATTCGAACTCAGGACACGGAGAACAGTAGACTTGCGAACTATCCACTACTCTACGCGGCTCCTCTTCATACCAACAAACAAAAAATAAATAAATAAATTTTGGAAAAAATACTATAAAAAAATCAAAGGATACTGGTCAACATTGAAATACATAAATGAATTAAACAAATGATATTAAAATTAATTTTTCGAAAAAGCTTTCACAAAGGTTAAAAATAGTATTTAATAATAACTATTTAGTATTTAATAATAACTAATTCACAAATAAATCTGAAGCTGTGATATTTTAATATTGTGTATGTATAATTTTAGAAATAATTATAATCTAACAAGAAATATCTATTACAATTTTTTTCTGAGAATAAGAGGTTGTAATTTAGTTTAAGTTTTAATAATGCTAAAGTGGTAATTTAGACATGAAAGAAGAATTTGAAAAATTCTCACAAAGAATCATACTTTAACAAGATTAACAATGGAAACAAAGAGCTTAGTTTTAAAGGCAGGCAACGAGTTCTTTTAATGTTCAATTTATATTCTGAAGCTGTTTCGTTTTTATTCAAAAGACCGCTTAGTCCAATACCCTTTATTAATCAAAACATATTTTTATCAATATAATTATATACACTGCCGGACAAAATTAAAGGATCACTTAAAAATATTTATATTATTATTTCATAAGACATAAAAAATGAATTCCTTTGTCCCAGACTGGACTTTGTGTTGTATCTTATCAAGTTAATCCTCTACCTGTTTATATTCCCACCCGTTTATGGACAAAAGGGTCAGTTAATCCTCTTATTTTCTTTCTTCCTATCAGTAAATGGTTAGTTTTAGCAACGATTCATCTGATTGAAGATTTTCTAACATTTAAGAGACTTTAGTTTTTTACTTTTGAGTTTAGTAAGAACGTTGTGATGGCTAACAGAAGAGCATTGACCGAAGAGGAATCAATTCGTGCTGTTGCTTTGAGTGAAGAAGGGTTTTCTCAAAGGCATATTGCGCAACGGTTCCAGCGGTCACAATCCGTAGTGTCCAGGGTGCCGTCAAACTGGAGGGCATACAAGAAGAGCGAACAAGGCCGTCCGAGGTCGACTTCCCACCGTGACGAGAGATTTTTGCAACTGCATGCTCTTCGGGATCGCCGATCAACTGGTAACAGTCTGCGTGGTCTCCTCCAGAGGTTCAGGAATGTGCAAATTTCAGAGCGAGACGTGAGAAGACGACTCAACGATTATGGATTGACCTCCCATCCTTCCTCTAAATAGAAGAGGAAAGAAATCTTTTTCGTCATTTAATGATTTTTATTTCCAAAAACTAAAGTACGCTGCACAGAGGGTTAACGAAATTAGCAGTGTGTATAGCCATGATGACTTAGAAGAAAGTGGTCCGTAAGTGGTTTGCTCGGTTCAGAAACAGAAATTTTGACTTGTAAGACGCAAATTGTTCGGGTCGTCCTTCAACAGTGAATGATGACCAAATTCAAGCTTTGGTCTCTGACTCTCACACTTAGAAACCGCATTTCTACTAGCTATTCCCTCCTAAAACGCAATGTTAATAATAAATTTTTAAAGAGGTTGATAACTAAGGATTGAGGTTGGGTCCTGTTCAATTACATAGTGAGGAAAAAGTCCTGGGGAAAACAGTACGCAGTGCAATTCGTGGGATCGTTATAAGGTGTTAATTATATTGGACTTTGGCAGGGATATCATCTCTTACCCGCCCCATTAACCAGACAGCCAGACTAGCCAAACTAATAATTTTCATTAAAAAATCCTTGATTATGCTGTCCTTTGAATGAGATGGGAAATGGTAATCTGTACGGTGTCAGGTCCTCGTTAGAGATCACTATCCTAGGTAATTCTGGATAGGAAAAATTAAGGACTTCCACTGGAGCATCGTTCGATTAACGACAGAACATAAAGTGACAAACAAAAATCGAAAGATATAATAATTATAGCCATCCAAACACCTGCTCACATACTGAGTTAATGTTATCTATAACCGTTGAAGTTTTTGTTTACTCTTTTTTACTCATAACTTTAATGTAATTTTACCATGCCACTTAATTTTAACAATAAGCTCAATTAAAACGACCAAAGGTAAGATTTCTGATAGGTAATTAATAAAAATCAAAGTAGGATAGAATTTTATTTTCATTATCATCAAAACTCCTACTATGAGAAAAAAAGAAAAGAAGATACCCACAATAAGAAGTAACAAACTAAAGTGTAATTACCATACGAAATGTATGGCTTTAGCAAAAATGAGCCGACAACAATATGCTTGATTTTCCTCTCGTTTATAGAAACGCTGACTGTTAGTGAGTCAGAAAAGCCTCCTGAAAGCCGCAAAGCGACCTGCCAATGCTATCAATATCGTTTACGTATGCCAGGGTTTGTATCGACTGGATAAAAGATACTATAATAATATATATTTTTATTTATAAATGATCGAATGTCTATGTTTCAGGATTCCTGTTAACGCCACATGTTTTGGCCTAATCAGGTTGCATTATGGTTGTTAAATAGAAAAAAAAAAAAATTGTGTTTACTTTTGCCTTTATTCTTATATTTGTTACAGAAAAAATGTTGCCACAGTCGTGAAAACAAGAAGAGAATCGTAATTATTTTAAACTTTTTTTTAGTCGATGACTCGAGAGTGTTGAGATAGCGTCTGAGAGGTAATACCGTGTCGTATATGGACCTAAGTCTCATCTCAACGAACTCTTTAACGTTTGTAAACGTATTTGTTTCACATGCTGCTATCTTCGTCTTCTCTTCGTTCCCCTTGGAACTTTTAAGCTCCATCCTGCGGATGGTTTCGTCAATTCTCAACCCTCAACTGAATATCGTTTTTGTAAGATTTATTGCTAATTTAATTTATTTCTATCTTCATTGGTAATTATCTTTAAATTTGTTTCCTATATTTTCTGACATCTATTTAATTAGGTTAATTTTGTTTTTTATGTTTTCTTTATATATTTAGTAAGTTTGATAAATGTTTTGTGATTCGTCGTTTACTTTTTTCGAGGTATGGCTATTATTGTGGGATGAGATAGGGTCACAGAAGTTTCCGACAATTCGTGTTCATTGAAGAATGAGATGAATAAGATGGAGGTCTGTGCCCGCTGTGGTAGAAGCAAAGACGCAGCACCAGGCATACGGTTACTCTGTCTTAGGTAGGGGGCGAATCCGCAACTACCAATAAACAGAGAGTACTAGTTAGGAAGGAAATGCCCCGTGAGGTAGAAGCTCAACAGCAGCAGAGAGGATTCCTGGTGGGTGCACATGGGTAGAAGCCATGTATCCCATCCTATGAGGGGGATAAGGGATAAGTATGAGAGTGTAGAAGTAGGATGTGAAATGATGATAGACCACATTTAGGATTAAAAGGCAGAGATACTCAGACCTAGGAAGATACCATCTGGTAGAAGCAGTTTGGTGTTCTGAAGAGCGGAGCTAACTTTTGGGGATATTAGTCAAAAGACAATGTTAATAATTATTGGTCAGAACTTTTAGAACTTGAGAAACACTACCATACTAGTGTCTTGGCACTAGGTTAACTATGGTATTCAATAAATGGTAAATATTTACTATGTTATTTAAAATTTGCAAGATACAATATTATTAAATACCTTCTTATATACGGCCGGTGACTTTAGTAGGAGCGGCTAGCGCAAACTGTGAGCGAGCTCATGAAGTATCCGCTACAGGATGAAGCATCCTCTACACTTTATTTATTTTTTTAATTTTTACAGCCCACTTATTTATTTTAACCGAACCTGAGATTTATTTATAATAATTTACAACTGTATTATACAGCACAATAAGTAAATATGTAGGGTGAAGAAAAGTTGTGAAAATGTCTTGAATAAGAACTACCCAATGGCAGCAGCTCTTTGCTATTTTAAGGCAGTAGGTCCCGAGGCCACCTTCTTTACTAAATTATAAGCATTTTTACTTACCGATATTCGAAATATGTATATGAGCTACATCAGCTATCAAATAAATATATTAAATCTTCCGCCGTAGGTGAATAGCGATCGACAAAAAAGTATCAGAAATCCAGGTCGTTGGCATAGGACGCCCACTTTCACTGAGGGAAGAGGTCGACAATAGCCTTCGCTCGCACTAGGCCTTTCGGGACCCACGTGCCAAAGAAAAGGTGAGGGACGCTCAAATATAATATGAGATCCTCACAAAAACGTTTGGGCCCCTTTTATCGCTCACAGCTATCTTGTCAATCGCACCTCCTTGGATGGATTGATGGGGAGCTAATTGGTCCAGATTTGGAAGAACACTCAGCAGAAAGCTTAGTCATCACTTCATTAGAGCCCTCATCAATCTTCCAGTATTTAGCAGAGCCACTCTGGGGCCGTTTTCGATATCGATGAAGATAAAAATGTCTTAGGAAGACAAAATAACGCTGTTTATAGCTTTCAAAATCATTGATGCATATAGATACCCCCCGATCCAAAATATTCCCCGCCTGTAAAAATTTGAGGGCTAACGTTTCAAGACCGTTTGTCCGCCGTCCGCGGCATTTCTCCGAAACTACTGGACCAATTTTTCTTAAATTCGCCTAAAAAATACTAGGTCATGCAATGATGATGCTAATACCTAGACGTTGATATCAGCTGTTTTTTTTTTTTAAATGGAGGCTGATTAAAAGTGATTTAATTCAATAACTCCGTAATTTTTGAAGATGGAGAAAATATTTATTAGTATTTTACAACAAAAAAAAAAAAAAACAACCGCGTATAATTATAAAAAAGACAAGAAAGAAATTGAAGTTTTACACATGAATACGTCTATAACTCAGTTATTTTTGAAGTTAGTGAAAACATGTATAGAGTTTTAGAATCAGTAAAGCGCGATAAACAGAAAAACAAACAAAAAATTTATATATTCAAGTCATAAATTATTATAGATGTAATTAAACTAAAACTCGGGTATTATTGAAGATAGAGAAAAATCAAGATTAGCAGCTATGAACAGTTATACCCTAATATAGCTGTTTGGAAATCATAGACCATTGTGCAATAATTTGCAGCGTTTTTTAACATTAAGCCTACTTGTTAATTTTCATCATAATTTGATTACAGTAAAAATAATCGCTTTACTCAACATATATTTAGATGGAAAAGACTACAGTTTAATAAAATATTTACTTTAACTTAATACAAAAACAATGACAAAACTAAATATGAATTTAAACTGGAAAAAAGCAGCCATGTCTTTAAATATTTGTTGAAAAACAATGTTTGTTAATGTTTATTTGTCTCCATAAAAAATCCATTCTTGTGCCATACTATTTTCTATTTCACCTTTTAGCTTTCGCCCAGAGAGATTCAATTGTTTGTGTGTTACCTCCAGTTATAGGGTCAACATTTTTCGAATGATTCGCAGGAAGTTAATGTTTCATCTAACCCTTTATATGTCTTGCAGTAATCCGAATTAATCGTTGCTCTTGCCTTATTATTGTGTCCATTTTCACACTTTTATCTTGAACAAAATTTAAAACATTTTATTCTTTATATAAAAATCTGGTGCGGGCAACACACGACTTTCACTTACCTCCATTTTTAAAATCAATGAAAGAATTTTCAAATACAGTTAGAGATAAAAATACGTGAAAATATTAAGGAATTAATCAAATTCAATTTATATAGAAACATGTGTTTTATTAAAAAATCTATTATATTATTATCTTAAATAATCAGTTAGTTTTATCTTCTTTTCATCACTCTCCATTAACTTCTAAAAGCTTGTGTATGAGATGATATTTTTTCTAAAATCTTTAGCTTTCCAACGGTATATAGTATACGTATATTACTGCTCTTATGTTCAAAAACGAAAAATTGCATTAAAAAAATATTTTTTCTGTTTTCTCCTTTAGTTGGGTATCGAATTTATTCAATTTATATATTTACCTGTTTTTTATTAGCGTTAACAAGATAATCTAGTTATTACTATTGAATCTACAAAATTAAAGGTACTTTAGGGGAAGAAAATTTAAAATATCGGCATTTAAGCCCTGTCAGACCATTTTAATTTAAATGAAACCTAAATGATATTAAAGCCCATTACATTTTACATCGATATAGCGAGTTTAATCAAAATCGTCGGAACCGTTTTCGAGAAAATCGAAAAAAGGTGCAAAATGCATGGTATATAAAGTGCCTCTTCTGGTAAGCTCATTTTGATGAAAAAAGTTTTGTCACGTCTCGGGCGTATAGTTGTCTTAAATATGAAATTTCAGTTTCATAGGACCTACCGTTTCCGCCCGGGAGTTACCACACACACACACACAGACCTTTTTGCGGGACTTGGTTATTTGGACTCAGGAGACCCTAAAACGTGTATTTCCGTTGAAAACTGGAATTCGAAAATTTTCACGATCGCAATACTTCCCCTTACTATATATAGTAAGTGAAAGTAAAAAACGAGAGGAATGTTGGGTAATCATTTAGTGATAAAAAGTAACTGGCAGTCATAATAAAAAAAAAAAAAACCCGTCCCGAACTTGTACTCGTTAAAGATCCTTATCCTAATTAAACCTAGATAGGCAAAATTTAGGGCTCCCAAGCTGTAGTATCGTCCGATTAGCCACAGTAGCATAAAGTGTCATAAAATGAATAAATAAAGGAAATAAAAAATAGAAATGCATAACATTCCATCCGACATTTTCAGCTAGACAAACGCTCCACCTTCAAATTAACTACAAAATTCTTATTTACGTGAAGTCTATTTAGCTATATGTTGTAAAAATATGGGCTTAAAATAAAAAAAATGAATGATTAAATCCTGTAATATTTTAAAATTGGGTCTCTGAAAACAACAAATTATTAAAACATAGGAAAAACGGAAAAAAAAACCTTCGGCTCTACTATAACCTTTAATCATATTTCGCCTGAGTTGCACAAATATGAAACCAAAGACTCCATTTTGACAAAAGTCTAACTTACTATCCTCATAACATACTAAAACGACAAGAAACTATTCGATGTTTTTGGCTACTTCAAGACTAACCTATAATAGCCTTCCTAATCTATAATCTCTATTAATGGAATCGTGGAAAGTCTCTTGCAAAAGAACGCTGTTTGATGTATCAAAGCATAAATAAAGAAGTATATGTTAAGTTCAGAGAATATTTGGATATTCTTGCGAAAAAAAAATAAAGAATATATGTTTCCAAGTTTCATAAGTACATTTTAAAACTAACGTGATACATTCAGAATATTACAATGAATTGAATTTGAAAGACTTCGAGAGAATAAAGAATTTCATTTACTAAATGACGATGAAATTGAAGAAAATGATGAGTCTATTGCATGAAAATTAAAAAAGGAAAATTAAAGCGTTTCCATTCAAACAGAATATTTAAACTAATTGCTGACTGAAACACCCATCATATTTTTTACATTTCGCAACGTTCTTATGACTACAAAAAATTAACAGCAAAGAATCTATAGATATTAACCTGCGCATTTTATAAATAAGAACGTAAATTCCTCAATTAAAAATTCCTTTTTTAAATTTGTTATATCCTTTAATATTTTTTTTTCTTATTTAAATTTTCCCATTGATTAAAATTAAATTTAATAATTATTTAAATTAATTATGTTAGAAGGACCAGACAGTGAACTCTTATTGGTAATAAATAAAAAAAAAACAATAATATGTGAGGAAATTATCCATTCAATAGTAAAATTATAACCATGTATTCGGATTTGGGAGTAATCATTGTTAAAGACTAAATCAGCAAGCTTAGTAACCAAATCTTCTTTAAACGTATCACAAACAAAAATTATCTTATATTAAATATTGGAAATCATACCGAAAATAGGAAAATAAGGTATGATCACATATCACTGTAAGATACATTTGTTTGTTTTTAAAATTTAGGAAGTTTTTATTTTTTTAGTTTATAACTGAGAAATTGTATCTTATGTTTATCTCGTTACGTGGTTAATTATAAAATTGGCCTTCTTTTAGAACAGAATCATGTATTGTGTATGATTATATATACTGCCATCAAATAATTAAAACTCTGGTGCGGGCAACACAAGACTTTCACTTACCTCCGTTTTTAGAATCGATTAGAGAATTTTCAAATATGAGTGAAACCATTAAAGCTTTAGTTAAATGGAATTTCTATAGAAACATGTGTTTTATTAAAAATCTATTATGTTATTATCTAAAATAATCACTTAGTTTTATCGGTTTTTCATTACTCTCTATTAACTTTTAAAAGCTTGTGTATGAGATAATATTTTTTCTAAAATCTTTAGCTTTCTAACGGTATATTATACATGTATATTACTGTTCTTAAGTTCAAAAACAAAAAATTGCATTAAAAAAATATGTTTTCTGTTTTTTTTTCTTTAGTTGAGTATCGAATTCATTCAATATTAACCTGTTTTAAATCAGTGGTAACAAGACAATAAAGTTATTTTTATAGAATCAACAAAATTAAAGGTACTTTAGAGGAAGAAAAATATCGGCATTTAAGCAATGTCAGACTATTTTAATCAGAATGAAACCTACATGATATTAAAGCCTATTGAATATTAAATTGATATAGCGAGTTTAAACAAAATCGTCGGAACCGTTTTTGTGAAAATCGTAAAAAGGTGCAAAATGCATGGTATAAAGTAAAAAAAAAGTACTGATACTCGTGCTGTGGATTGCCTGTTTGTAAATTAATTTGAATTCATTAAATAAAAAAAAAAAAAAAAAATGATGGAAAAGGGATCTCAATGCCATCATATACGTATATAACAACATACCGAATTTCGGATAGGAAAGAACCAAATAAGGACGAATTTACTGTTTATATGCTACCCAATGGATTATAGTTATAGGATAGAACTTCAAGATTTCATGGTCTTAGTGACACGCTACTACAGGAAATTGGAATAGGATAATAGGAAAATACATAAAAATTTAAATTCAACAAATCGCAATATATGAAGTAATAACTTTTGTCAGTGGTATCACTGTTGAATATTCAGTCCTGATTGAAGAGATGGGGTAGTGAAAGATAAAAGTCAGGAGTTTGCAGGTGTTTTGCATTCACAATGGGAACGTTGAACCTGATTTGAGGGCGAAACTGCTTCAAAGGTTTGAGGTGAAAAACCTGGTGTTTGACCGTGAACTCAGTAAGATAATCCCCTTGTAAAACCCTTACTGGAGAAACAGTACTTCTGTATCAAATAGCTAACAAAAGAATTATTGTTTAATATATATATATATATATATATATATATATATAATTTTGTTGAGTAATATTACAATCTATCCTAAATAGGACATTGATAATAGTGACGAAATACAGCATTCATACAGTATTTACACAGAAATAAAATATATATATATATATATATATATATATATATATATATATATATATATATATATATATATATATATATATATATACACACACAATACGGAATCGATAAAATTTATAGAAAGTCTAATAATAATAATAACGTTAAAGTCTAATAATTATAACGTTTTAATTTTCCAATTGCCATTTCGACTTCCTCTTTACCCGGTGCGTCTATCCATGGTTCAGCGCTCTGGTATTCAGAGGGAGGAGATTGATTATTGTTTTCCGTATTTAGAATGTCGTCAAAGAGTTGTTTAAATTTATTGAATATCTCAGTCGGATCCGCAATTATATTGTTATTCGCATCTTTAACCCCATTCAAAAGAGGTTCAAATCTTTTACGCGATTTATTTATACCTTTGTACATCTCTCTTACGTTATTTTCGCTTCTGTGTTTTTATATTTCTTTTATTTTGCCTTAAAATACTCTCTTTTCTTATTTTTTAAGAATTTTGAAGTTTCATTTTTTACTAACCGAAAGTAAGCCACATTATTATCGCTTGGATTATTTAAGGAATTCAGTTTAGCGGTTTTTATAGAAAGTCTAAAAATCTAGAAATCACTCACACTTATAATATACATGTCATACATACAGCACATTGAGTGGAGAATCAAGCCAATGCTAGAACTCCAATACATATTTACAAGAGGTCTCCAGGCCAGAGGCCACTGCCGCACAGTAGTTCCAACCGCAGTTTTTTGGGACAAAAGTCTGAAATTCTCGTTCTGATTAAGATATATCACCCATTTTAACGTTATTTTGTTTCTTAGTAAATTCACTTTCAATGGTGTGATTGGCATTAGCGCATTTTTATATCATGAAAATGTATAAGTTTTGTTGATTATTTCAGAGAAATGTCTCTGTAACTAATTATTCTTATATAAATCTTTATATTTCTATCTTACTTGCATTTAACTTTGTTTAAAATCGTTATAAGATCATTTTAAAGATACTTTGCGTTACATATAACGACTTGGTCATATTTTAAGAATTTAAAAAAAATGTCAACAAAATTAAAATTATTTTAAATATATCACTACATACACAACAAAATCAAGTGAAAATACTTTCAAAATTTTAGTTTTGTTTCTCGTTTTCAATGATAAAATTTAAAAACCGTAAATTCATTTCTACGTTTTGATAAAGCAGAACGCATTGTTGGCTAAGGAAATTTCTTAAATCTAACTATATTTTTCCAAATGATAAACCGTAATGAAGTACTGCCCCGAAGCGAGATACAATTATAAATGTGTTTTTGTAGGGTATTTTTGTTATTTATTTTCCTCAAATTTAATATATAAAATGTACCTATTGTAATGTATGCAATTTGAAAGATAAACTAACATTTCAGATTAGACAGAATAATACTAATGATGATATATTTAAGGTATGATATATATTCAAGATAATAAGAGAAATGCAGACTTTTGTCCCAAAAAACTGCGTTTGGAACCACTGTGTGCCGTTTCAACCTTCTAGGAGGGAGGGGGATGGTAAGGGTGTTTCGAGCTGGAAAGGGATTGAGCTGGAGGATTGGGGTGACGAATAAGATTCTGATGGAATTTGGAGAATTTTGATTGAATAAGTTCTAGAATAAATGGAATATTAAGGTCGTGGTGTAAGGTATGGTTGGTGAGATAATACGGATCATTAGCTATTGTTCGGAGGACTTTGGGTTGAAAGGATTGAGTGCATTTGATGTTAGAAAACTTGGCTGTTCCCAACAGTTCAAGTCCGTAGGCCCAGATGGGTTTTAGTACTGTCTTGTAAATTAGAACTTTGTTTTCAAAAGAAAGTGGAGATTTTCTGTGTTGAGATGAAACAAAATATAGTTTTACGTCGTAGGCTAATCACCACATCTTCAAAATCAATAATACACAAAATATTTTATTATTATAAGATGTATTTTTTGACAAATCCCAAAATAAAATTGTATTTATCCAATTTTACGATTGGCTAAAAAAATATATCTTACAAATACTAAACAAAAAGTAGAATTATGATGAGAAAATTTATATTATTATTTTAGTGCCCTCAAAGTAATTTTTTTTTATTACTTTATTATTGAAGTATTACGAGTACTTCTACATAACAGTTATTATTCAGATAAGTGTGACATCATATTGATCTGGAAAATGTGGGAAATATGAAAATGTTTTTCTGCCTTCAGGAGGTTTCAAAGAAGAGGGTGTACTATTGGATTTCACCTTCTTTGATCAGTCAGGAATGGACTTCCTTGTATGCGCTCCGTACTCAGAAAGGAGTAAATTATTCTTCTATATCCGAAGAACACAAATTTACATCTTCAAAGAAAAATAGAAACTCGGGGGTGACCTGTAGTTAAGTGGATGGCATAACAGAAGTCTATACATAAGGTCGCCGGTTCAAACCCAGAAAATGGGTGTAGGATTTTTTATTGGGAACAAAATATTCTTGGTTATGCCGTCTTTCTGAGGGGGTGTAAAATAGTGACCCGGAGTCTGTGTGCTGTTAGGTGGTCGTTAATGATATCTATCCTAATTAAACCTGGAAAGGCAAAAATTCCACTATACATCGTCAGGTTAGCCATAGTAGTATATTAAGTAAATAATTAAAAATACAATAATTAAAACCATCTAAACACTTCCTTCACATACTGACATATTGTATTTATACCTTTCACCGTAAATGTATTTTTGTTGTGTTTTTTTCCCTCATAATTTTAACTTAATTTTACGATGGCATTAAATAAACTAAAAGGTTTTCAAATATTTCAACGATTTAGGGATCATATTGAACCCAGAATGGTCTTCGGTGATTCCAGAAATTAGGCAATTAAACTTTCAAATTGGTAACAAAAAGGAACTCGATTAAAAGTAAGCCTTTAGGGAATTAAATAAAGTTTTGCCACTCTGTAGGCATTCTGTTATGATGAGTCCTCTCTTTGAGTAAAGGCTACATTAAATTTCAAACATTACTTCCCCGCTTTAATTTGGGATGACGTATATTCTGTGCCTTCTTCTTTTCATGGTTATATGTACGTAAATAGAGTAGAAATAGGATGGATCACAAATAATAAGATTTTTTTTATTTTTAACTTGAACAGTATAACATGTATACCGTTGGAAGGCTTAAGATTTTAGAAAAAAATTTATCTTATACATACTATTGTAAAAGTTAACAGAGAGTGATGAAAAGCCGACAAAACAAACTAATTTTTGGGATCACTTGTAGCTAGGTGGTTAGCATGACAGCCTCCTATGCCAAAGGTCATGGGTTCAAAACCGCAGGTGGTCCTAGGATTTTTTAAAGGGAGTAAAAAATCCTTAGTTATGCCGTCCTTCCGTTATGGGACGTTAAAAGGTGGTCCCGAGCCTCGGGGTTACCCATAGCGTAGTGGCTAGCATAACAGCTTTCTATGCCAAAGGTTGCGGGTTCAAAACCGCGGGTGGCCCTAGGATTTTTTAATGGGAGTAAAAAATCCTTAGTTATGCCGTCCTTCGGAGGGGACGTTAAAAGGTGGTCCCGAGCGAGCCTGTACGATGACAGGTACTCGTTAAAGATCCCAATTCTAATAAAACCTGGATAGGCAAAATTTAGGACTCCCACTGTAGCATCGTCCGATTATAGAAGCCTGTCCAAAAAATAATATTTACGTTTTTAAACTGTGACAATATAATGGGTACAATAGAAAAAATCTGGTGCGCGCAACACACAACTTTCACTTACCTCCATTATTTATATCAAAACAAGAATTTTTAAACAAATTTATAAACGAAAATAAATTGTTAAATAATTATTTAATTTGGATTTTAAAAGAAACATGTGTTTTATTAAGTAATCTACTATATTATTATCTACAGAAATTAGTTTGTTTATTGTTTATTTATTTATTTATTTAACGTCACTTTATGCTACTATGACTAATCGGACGATGCTACAGTGGGAGTCCTAAATTTTGCCTATCCAGGTTTTATTAGAATTGGGATCTTTAACGAGTACCTGTCATCGTACAGGCTCGCTCGGGACCACCTTTTAACGTCCCCTCCGAATTACGGCATAACTAAGGATTTTTTATTCCCATTAAAAAATCCTTAGTTATGCCGTCCTTCGGATAGGACGTTAAAAGGTGGTCCCGAGCCTGTACGATGACAGGTACTCGTTAAAGATCCCTATCCTAATAAAACCTGGATAGGCAAAATTTAGGACTCCCACCGTAGCATCGTCCATTAGCCAAAGTAGCATAAAGAGACGTTAAACGAATAAACAAACATCAAATTCGTTTGAAAGGAATGAGTAGGGTATTATTAAGAAATACAGTAGGGCAGAGAGTCATCGGTTTGCGACTAAATATATTATTATAAATTAAAAACGATGCAAATTATTACACAAGGGTTTATTATTTCCAAATAACAGTATTAGAGATTATAAAGCTGTAGAAAGACAATTAAGTAATATGAAAAGCAATAAATAATTCAAAGGAAAATGGTACATCACCACTGCTAATTTCAATTTTTTTTTTTGACACAAAGGGTATGGAAACCCTCTTGGGAATCACCCAACCTCTACAAAGCAGGTACCCTAAATTGGGGAAATGCCAATTACGTCCAAGTGTAATTTAGGCTTTAATCGCCTCCGTGTACGATCGTTGGCTTAAGAAATAGTATATATCATGGGATGTAGTGTTACAGTTTTTTTTTTTTTTTTTTTTTTTTAATTTACTTATTTTTTCTAAATGTAAGAAAAAAAAATCTTATCTTTAATAGACTTTATTTTTAAGTTTTTGTAATTTTTTTTCTCTTCAAAATCTAATAATACAAAACGAGGTAAAATATTTATTTGCTTCAAAATGTTTTAATTCAAAAATTATCACTATTTTTTTTAGAGAAGAAAAGAAAATGTAATCCATCATCCTAAAATGAGAATAGATTGGAGGGATATGTTAGGCGGCTGAGCCTAAGTTGAAGCCTAACACTTTCCAAGCGATGTATCGTGTACACAAACACCCACAAACTCCGTGGGACGCGGAAGGACAGAGGCTCGGTTTTCTCTGACCTTGTTTGTGATCTAAAGGGCATTTTAATGGAAGGCAGTGGTTTTCACTCCCATGCAGGAAACTTGCAAGTAATGGGTTTGAACAATCTTAGAGCCCAGCTTATCTAGTCTAATGTTTAAAATTCTTAATAGTTCAATTAATGGTTTAATTTAATTTTATCTAGAAATTGGAAATCGGAAATTGTATAGCCAAGTTGTATTTAACAATAAAACATTCGGCGCGGTTTACTTTTACTTACCATTTTTCTTTCAATGAAAATTAGTTTGTACTAGTGTAATTTTAAAAAACCTGCTGCGGGCTTCACACGACTTTCACTTAACCGTCGTTGTTAAAAATCGATCAAAGAATTTTTAATACAGTTAAAGATAAAAATGAGTGAAACTATAAAGAATTAATTAAATTGAATTTCTTTAGAAACATGAGTTTTATTAAAAAATATTTTATATTATTATCTGAAATAATAATCAGTTAGTTTTATCGGCTTTTCTTCACTATTTATTAACTTTTACAAGCTTCTGTATGAGACAATTTTTTCCCTAAATCTTTAGCTTTCCAACGGTGTGTTCAAAAACAATAAATTACATTAAAAAAATATATTTTCAGTTTTCTCCTTTACTTGGATATCGAATTCGTTCAACTTACATATTTACTTGTTTTTTTTTTATCAACTATAACAAAATTATTGGATTATTTTTATAGAATCTAAAAAATTAAAGGTACTTTATAAGAAGAAAATTTAAAATTTATTGACTATTTTGATTACACAATATGATACATCATTGACTATTTGATACAAACCGAAATCCTGTGAATTTCCAGATAACTCAATAATAAATTTAATCTTTCAACTAATTGAAATTATTGCAGGAGTTATTATAATAAATAAAGTTATTTAAATTACTACAATACCTAGGTGTTCTACAATTAGATTGTAAATTATAATTAAGTAAAATGTAAATCGTACACTTTAAAGACCCTAACAGAACCTACCCTAGTAATCCTTGGAAGCTGTTTTGCTAACCTTTCAATGATTATAAGAGGCGGGGTTAAGTCTCTCCTGGGAGAAAGGAAATTTAATTTCATTGAATCCATTGTGGGGGTGGTGTCTCATGAACTGACTCTCTCAGGCCTCCAGCAAAGTATGTAATAAAAAATGAATATTTTTATCAGGTATTCCAACATTTTTCATCAAAAATAATCTTATAGGCACTTTTTCTTGTGAGTTAATCTCATCTTTCATATTGTTGAGTTTTCGAATTCGTCAACTTCAAGCGAAGTAGAGAAATAAGTAATAAATCTGATTGCGTTAATCTTGGATTAGATAATATGATAATTAATTTAATACATTCTGGCTAATTTATAACAGTTAGAACTTATCTACCGACAAGAGATAAGTAATCTTATTGATTTCAACAGGTATATTTTTTTTTTAGGGACAAAGATAGATAGAAAAGTCCTTTTATTTTTCAAAATTAAGGCCTATTTAATTAATAAAGAATAAATTAAGAATCAATATATTTATATTAACAATATTGAGAAATCAGAAAATTAACCAACGCAAGCCAATATTTTCCATTTATCAACTGTATTACTTAATCCTTAGATAAATATTTGGATTTCAAGCATTGGTTTCTAATTTTTGATAATACGGGAAAGGCAGCCAGAAAGTGATAGAGGTATTCTACTTCATTAGTGTTATACGAACTAAAAATATATTTTATTTGATTGAAATGTTTATAATTCCAGTTTCAAATATCACCTCAAATGTTGATATTACATTAAACAGTACAGCAATATAAAAAATAATTTACAATACTCAATGAATGTCATTTGCAAATGTCAAACCCTCTCTATATAAGGTACCTGCAGTGGAAAAATATTTCTTGCTAACTTAAAAATAAAAATTCCACATTTAAATGCTATCAGACTATTTAATGGGGATGAAAACTTTGATTTAAAAAAATAATTTGATAAGGTTACCTTTTGGTGGGAGCGGCCTGGTCAAGTGGATAGAGCGCTAGTCTGCTGTGCTATGGGTCCTGGGTTCGAATCCCGGCTGTGCCAGAATATTAGTTATTCGGTTAATTCAGTCGGGGGGCGACCATAGGTTGTGGAGACACTCCTGGGGCAGACTCCGCCTCCATAAAGCGGGTACCCAAAATAATTGGGGGAAAACCTGGCGGCTGAGGTGATCAAGGTCTAATCACCTCATTGATAATAGCCGTTGGCCTAGAGACAAGACGAATCTCTATTGTACTGAGCCCAAGACCCTTCATGGGTTGTAGTGGTACAGGTTATTTTTTTATTTATTTATTACTTTCACTTACTATATATAGAAAGGGGAAGTATTGCGATCGTAAAAATTTTCGAATTCCAGTTTTCAACGGAAATACACGTTTTAGGGTCCCTTGAGTCCAAATAACCAAGTCCCGCAAAAAGGTCTGTGGGTGTGTGGGGTAACTCCCGGGCGGAAACGGTAAGTCCTATGAAACTGAAATGTCATATTTAAGACAACTATTCGCCTGAGACGTGACAAAACTTTTTTCATCAAAATGAGCTTACCAGAAGAGGCACTTTATACCATGCATTTTGCACCTTTTTTCGATTTTCTCGAAAACGGTTTCGACGACTTTGATTAAACTCGCTATATCGATGTAAAATTTAATGGGCTTTAATATCATGTAGGTTTCATTCTGATTAATATGGTCTGACAGGGCTTATATGCCGATATTTTAATTATCTTGTTAACGCTGATGAAAAACAGGTAAATATATAAATTCGATACCCAACTAAAGGAGAAAACAGAAAAAATATTTTTTTAATGAAATTTTTCGTTTTTGAACTTAAGAGGAGTTATATACATGTATGATATACCGTTGGAAAGCTAAAGATTTTAGAAAAAATATTATCTCATACACAAGCTTTTAAAAGTTAATAGAGAGTGATGAAATAAACATAAAACTAACTGATTATTTTAGATAATAATATAATAGATTTTTTAATAAAACACACATTCTATAGAAATTCCATTTAACTAATTCTTTAATGGTTTCACTCATTTTGATCTCTTACTGTTTTTGAAAATTCTTTAATCGATTTTAAAAACGGGGTAAGTGAAAGTCGTGTGTTGCCCGCACCAGATTTTTTTTTTCTTACACCTTTTAATCATTGGCTTTTCAACCGTATACTATAAATCTAATACATATTACTAATCATATTTCGAGAAAAAAAAATCCGCCATGATCAAGTTGATCAACTCATAAAGTTAATTATTAAATTCCTTCGTAGTAAATATTTTTTGCTATTATATTAACTAAAAATGGTTAATTACTTTAAAATAAAGATACTTTTTAGGAATTATTTATGAAAATTTTGCACTTGTCTTATCAAACTATTTAAATGAGGGAGAAATACTAGACAATATTAAAAAAAAAATAATTAGAAATTGAGAGAACGATATCAATTAACTGTAAAAGACGTTTTCAAGGGGGAATAAAAGAAGTGATAATAAATAATAAATATTTTCTCATAGAAGGTTTAACATATATTATTAGTATGTATCTTCACACTATGATGACGATTTGTTGAGAAATAGCAAGACCAGAGAGGTGTAAAAATACTAGCAAGTTATGACTTTAAAATAAAATGTTTTTTAAATATTAACAGCTGATTGAAACCTTTTTGACGGCAAGTTATAAATTTAAAACCTCAATAATTTTACTACAGCTATGAGAGTATTTAAAACTTTTAGACATTAGAAAAAAAAAAAAAAAAAAAATTAACTTTGATTGGATGTGAAAAGTGAGGTAGAAAATTAAGGCCTTTTGGAAGTTGGTAGTCAGTAAATTTGTCCTCAATTTATTACTAATTGGATCAACTTTTTTATTTTTATCTCGTTTTTGCAATAAGTTTTTACTTTAGTTTTTTATCGTATTTGTTCCACTTATATATTTATCAATTTTTTTTTTTCAATTTTTACGATCGCAATACTCTTCCTTACTGTATATTTCATATATAGGTATAACTTTATTAATTTATTTATTGAGATATATTACAATTTGTTACAAAATGAACAATAATAATAGTGATATGAGACCACATTCATACAATATATACAGAAAATAATAATAATAGTCAAATAACATAAAATGGAAAAAAAATAAATTCATATATATATATATATATATATATATATATATATATATATATATATACAATATATATATACAATAAAATAATAATAAATAAAAAAAATCAAAACAACAACCTTATATAGGTATAAAATACAACTTTATTATTTTTTAAATGCGCTTTTATTAATATAAATTTCAAATGAACAAGCTGCGTTATTCAACTCCGTATATAGAAGCCTGTCCAAAAAATAATATTTACGTTTTTTAACTGTGACAATATAATGGGTACAATAGAAAAAATCTGGTGCGCGCAACACACAACTTTCACTTACCTCCATTATTTATATCAAAACAAGAATTTTTAAACAAATTTATAAACGAAAATAAATTGTTAAAGAATTATTTAAATTGGATTTTAATAGAAACATGTGTTTTAATAAGTAATCTTTTATATTATTATCTACAAAAATTAGTTTGTTAATTGTTTATTTATTTAACGTCACTTTATGCTACTATGACTAATCGGACGATGCTACAGTGGAGTCCTAAATTTTGCCTATCCAGGTTTTATTAGGATAGGGATATTTAACGAGAACCTGTCATCGTACAGGCTCGGGACCACTTTTTAACGTCCCATCCGAAGGACGGCATAACTAAGGATTTTTTACTCCCATTAAAAAATCCTAGGACCACCTGCGGTTTTGAACCCATGACCTTTGGCATAGGAGGGCTGTCATGCTAACCACCCAGCTACAAGTGATCCCAAAAATTAGTTTTTTTTGTCGGTTTTTCATCACTCTCTGTTAACTTTTACAATAGTATGCATAAGATAAATATTTTTTCTAAAATCTTTAGCCTTCCAACGGTATACATGTAATACTGTTTTTAAGTTCAAAAATAAAACAAATCATTGAAAAATATGTTTGCAGTTTTCTCGTTTAGTTGCAGATCAAATTTGGTCAACTTATATATTTACCTCTTTGTTTAGCTGTGCTAATCAGACAATATTGTTAATTTTTTCGAATCTACAAAATTAAAGGTACAATTTAGAAAAATAAATTTTAAAATATCCCTGTCAGAATACATCAATCAGAATAAAACCTACATCATATTAAAGCTTATCAAATTTTACATCGATATAGCGAGTTTTATCAAAGTCTCAAGAGCCGTTTATGAGAAAATCGTAAAAAGGTGCTAAATGCATGAGATAAAGTAGGACTTCCGGTCAGCCGATTTTAGTGAAAAAGTTGTTGTAACATCTTGGGTGTATAGTAGTCTTAAATATGAAATTTAAGTTTCGTACGACTTACTGTTTTTGCGCTAGGCTTACCACACACACACGGACACACAGACCTTTTTTTGGGACTTGGTCATTTGGACTCAAAATACCCTAAAACGTGTATTTTCGTCAAAAACTGGAATTCGAAAATTTTCATTAAATCTAACAAATATCAATTTGCACCTGCCCTGATAAATATATCATATAAAATCATATGTAATATAAATAAAATATTGGCAAGAATATATGTATATTAACCTTCGTCAATCCTGATTAATCTTTACTCAGGCAATCCCAACATTCTCTGATCGATTTGATTTGATATTCGATCTTCTTGTCATAGTTCGCAGATAGCTCAAACCACTACTACTCTATGGCGCCTAGCCTGTTATCTATTATCTGTTTTCCTTTTATTTTTATATTGATAAGTCACTAAAAAAATTCCGAGAACGTTTTTGTGAGGCTTAAAATAAAACTAAAATATAACTTGAGTATTTCTTTTGGATCCTGTTTAATAGCGGAAGTATGCACTTATTATTAAGAAATTAAAAAGCTCTAAAGAAATTGCTAATATAAATCAACTTCATTTTTTTCTTTTCTTTTAGGCAAATATTATCTACATTGAAACATTTTTTCTTACTTTTTTTTTTAAATTTCTTATAGTCATATCAAAGGCTTGTCTAAAAACAAGATTATAGTATATTATTTTTATCTCAATTGATAATATTCTTATATTCAGTAAGTTATTAAACATTTAGCCATAGATTAAATGATATATAAGTAAATTAAAAGTAAAATATAAAATGAAGCAGTCAAAAATAAAAATGGTTTCATAGTTCATAATTTTTTAATTATTAAAAATAGATGTTATATAAAAAATATATGGCACATTCACTCACAACATTCTTCTGAGCTTGACCTGTTAACCGAGGAGTATCATTTTTAACTACGCAACATATAACTGGAGGAAACTATTTAATTCGTAATTTCACGGACGTAATTCCACACTATTATTTTTTATGCTTAAAATAAATAAAAAGACATTGAATTATATACTTTTTCGTTTATTTATATTTGGGTATACACATACTCGATATTGTTCACGTTTGACGTATCTATACGTCCCGCCCGGTTAACAGGTTAAGTCAAAGAGCAATAATATTTGATACATTTTAATATTTTTTCTTATTAATTTTTTTGTCTCTACCAAGAAGTCATTGGCGTATCTAGATAATTTTTAATAATTTATATAAATACATATACATATATATTATTTTTTTACAACCGTTTACTTATAAATATAATAAACGTTTGTAAAATATTAAATTATCTTCCAAATGAGCAAATAGATTTTTTCAAGTATTTATCAGAACACATTCCAACCTAGGAATAATCAAGTACAATATTTAATTGAATAATAAACAACATATTTTTTTTATAGCACCTTTTTACCTTAATTTTCTCGAGGATGCTAAATTAGGGGTACTCACTAGGTGTGCAATAGCACAAAAATTATGATATAGCAAACGTAGTGAGTACCCCTAAAATATTGTCGCTAGAAGCATTTATTTATTATTACTTTTATATATATATATATATATATATATAGCTAATATATTATTTTTAAGTATAATGTTCTTATGGGACTTAGTTCCATTTTTTTTCTTTCCCTCTATCATAAAAAGAATACAATCTATCCCCGAATCTAGAATAAAAATAAAATCTAGCCCCAGAGATTTTTTTAATGTTATTTTTATCTTTATTACGATATTAGACAAAAATGGTGGTCTAAGTACAGCCTTGAACAATTTTACTAATTAAACAAAATTGAAAGTAGTCATATACCACGCTCAAAACGACAAAAATTATTGTTTTGCATAACAATTAGATTAATTGTACATTTGAAGCATATATTACGATCCTAGCATTTTTTAATCGGAGTAAAAATCCTTAGTTAGGCCGTCCTTCGGAGGGGACGTTAAAAGGTGGTTCCGAGCCTGTCAGGTACTCGTTAAAGATCCCAATTCTAATAAAACCTGGATAGGCAAAATTTAGGACTCCCATTGTAGCATCGCCCGGTTAGCCATTGTAGCATAAAGTGGCGTTAAATAAATAAATAAATTTCCTAAACCTCCAATTTAATAAACAAAACCTACAATATTTCGAATAAATTTATAAGTCACTTACAAAGCAGAGGAAGTGGAGTAAATATAATTGAAGAGGTTTTGACACTTGAGAAAAACACTCATACGTAGTAAAAATCAGAAAAATATCTTTAGGAAATAGAGTATCATTCCAAGATTTTCATTTCTTTTTTTATTTTCGTGAATGATCACTCATTAATAAAAAGTCCTTTGGTATTACAATGATAGAACAATATGAATATGAAAAAAAAATTATAAATTGTTTATTTTAACTTTCGAATGAAAATAAATAAAACAACTTTTCCCAAAATGTTAAGCACATAAGATTCGATCAACGGTGAATTATTGAAACACCGGATAGGGAAGACATGTATGTATAACATTTGGGAAATTACAGTGTTCTAGGAAATCGTATTCAATATTTCAAGTTATTTATATCTTGATGTATATCTTTTCTTGTTTCTACCTTTTGTATATTTTTCTTTTTTTTTTTTATTAAGATGCTTCAGCTATTTACGAATATATGTATATTATAAAGTGCACGGATAATTTTGAGGGTATTCGAAATTAAAGTATGATTAAGATGCAATTGTATAAATGTGTCGTTAGAACAACTGTGTAATGTGTGAGAGCCTGAGAACCTTATTAATTAAGGAATATGAATTAATAATTATTTAAGAGAAGAAGAAGAATTTTAAAATAAAGTTAGAAAAATTAATATATAAAATATAAAAAATCGAATACATAGGCAGAATTTCATTTTTTTTTAAAATTATTATTATTATTATTGTTTTTTTTTGTTTACTACCGTGTCCTGTTCTTAAAACTCATCAGAATATTTCTTTTATATTAAAAAAACAACTGATTTATAGGCATATTTATGGTTAAATTTTAAACTGTTTTCTTAGTTTATTAATAATAATTATACTTAGCAAAAAACACGAATAATTTTTTTTATATCTTCAAAAATAACTGAGATATTGAATTAAATCATATTTGATCGACCGCCATTTTAAAACTAATCGGCGAATATCGACGTTAGGAAAAAAAAAAAAATAATAAAATATAAAAAAATCGAATTTATAGGCAGGATTTCAGTTTTATTATTTGTCACATTGTCCTGTTCCTAAAACTTATTACAATTTTTATTTTATTTTAAAAAATAACTGATTTATAGGCGTATTTATGTGTGAATTTCAAATTGTTTTCTTTCTTTTTTATAATTATTGTACTCAATCAAAATACAAGAATCATTTTTTCTGTTTCTTTAAGAATAACTGAGTTATTGAATTAAATCATATTCGACCTGCCGCCATTTTAAAACTAATCAGTGGATATCAACGTCAAGGTGTTCGGATCATCGTTGGATGCATTAGTATTTTTGTGACGAGTTTAAATAAAGTTCTTTGTTTTTTTCTATCCGTCATTCGGTTTCTACGTATCTTGAAACGTAAGCCCTCAAATTATGTGGCTTTGGGAAGAGGACTTCTTTTTTTTGGTCGATTACAAAGGTTTATTATTGCAAATAATGAATATAAACTAAAAGTGAGAATAAAAGGAGATTAAGGTTGGAGAGTGGGAGAAGGTAACGAGTGCTATGAAAACAATTAACGTTACTAATTGTTATTTGAGGGATTTAGGCAATATGAGATTTCCCTTTTTGGAGGAGAGGGTTTGGTCCTAGCTGGTAACTGTAAATTTAATTAGTTCCAAAGATGGCACAGAACCCGACGCTTTCAAACTCGAAAGATGGTCAGAGTGAAAGGGAAAGGTAAATGACCGCTTCAAAACAAACAAGAGTCCTAGAGGCAGATAAGTACCTGCGGCTTAGGGGCCGTGTCGGTGGGATTAAGGCCAGTGGAGGACTTGTCTGTCCGTGTTCCCTTCAATAGCACCAGGCGATCCGAAGGGATTTACAATCGTCAAAATCAATCTGATTTACAATCGTAGTTAATATTCATGACTGGTTACGATTACCCTTTATTTTATTTACTTCCCATAGGTTCGGCACTAACGGTTTGGATTAAACTTGTAACTTGGATTAAACTTGATGTATCGATGCACAATTTAATAGGCTTTAATATTACATGGGTTTCATTCTAATCGAAATAATCTGATAGGGCTTAAAAACCGATTTTATAAATTTTCTTCCTCTAAGTATCTTTCATTTTTTACATTCCCAAAAAATAAGCTATTAGCATTGATAACAACGATTTTTATATCCTAATCAAAAATATTTCTTTAGGTGTTGTTTTTTAACATAAGAATTAATACCTCAATACGCTGGTATGGGGTTCCAGATCCACGAATTGTCGTGGGCGGAATTTACAATCTGCCTCAACTCTAGACGTTTCAACCTCCTGCCTCCTGACTCCCCTACCTACTGGCCAACTGATCCTAACCGTAATCCTGACATCCTTGACTTCTTCATCCACAGCGGATTAGGCTCCCTAAACATGTCGGTGACTCGCCTTGATGAACTGTCCTCTGACCATAGTCCATTGCTCCTTAAAGTATCCCTAATTCCTATTCCTAAACCCATCCCACCGTCATTTATCAGAGACCAGTAAACTGGGACCTTTTTCGCCAAATCCTGACCAGTGATATTGACCTCAGAGTGAAACTCAAAACTCCAGATGACCTTGACGATGCCGTAAACTCCTTCACCATCGCTATTCAACAAGCTGTTTAGGACCGTCTCCTCTCCCAAGCACTCCCAGATAAGTCATAACCAAAATCATTTACACAACACCTCATAGACCTCATCCGCACCAAACGCCGATCCAGATCCTTATGGCAACGCACCCGTCGCCCTTCAGATCGCCGCTCCTATAACTTTTATTGTAGACAATTAAAGAGTGAGCTGGCGACCTTCCGTTCCCAATCCTTTAGTTCCTTCCTTTCTTCCCTTTCGGCTTGTGACAATTCTCTGTGGAATGTCACCAAGAAAATTCTAAAATCCCACCATATTTCCATCCCCTCCGTCGTAGTAATGGTTCCTGGGCTGCGTCTGATGAAGACAAAGCCGAGGAACTTGCCAAATACGTTTCCGAACTCTTTACACCTCATCCAGAATCCTATCCAAACCACACTGCAGTGGTGGAAGAGTTCCTTCAGTCTCCAATCCCGCTTTCATTACCTCCTAAAGCAGTTAATCCCTCTGAGGCAAATATCTTCTCCGAAACTGCACTCCGTAAATCTCCTCACCCTCAGATTCTCAGACAGCTTCCATCTAAAGCCGTATATTTCTTACATATATTTACAACTCCATTCTACGCACTACTCTTTTCCTCCTTATGGAAACATTCCACAATAATTCTCTTCCTAAAACCAGGTAAACCTCCTAACACTACGACGTCATATAGACCTATCAGCCTACTCCCAATCCTTTCAAAAATCTTTGAAAAAATCCTCCTCAACGAATATTACCTTTAATAGAACCCCACACTATTCCTTCCCATCAGTTTGGATTCCGTTCCCAACATTCAACCTTTCAGCAAGGGCTCCGAGTCGTTGACCATATTTCCTCTGCCCTTGAGAACAAGGAGTACTGCTCGGGTAAATTTCTGGACATAATGAAAACATTTGACCGGGTGTGGCACCCTTCGAAGACACAGTCCGGGATCTTGGCTTCCTTCTGGACAAAAGACTAACTTGGAACCCGCATAATAGACTTAAATGACAAGAACGTAATCGACGATTTGGACAATTATACAGACTACTTAACAGAAATTCTAAATTATCTCTCGAGAACAAACTGCTAATATACAAGACAGTACTGAAACCTATCTGGACCTACGGACTTGAACTGTGGGGGACAGCCAAATTTTCTAACATCAAACGCATTCAATCCTTCCAATCAAAAGTCCTCCGAACAATAGTTAATGCTCCTTATTATGTATCCAACCATACCTTACACCGCGACCTAAATATTCCATTTATTTTAGACCTTATACCATTAAAATTCCCTAAATTCCATCAGAACCTTATCCATCACCCTAATCCCCTAGCTCAATCCTTATCCAGCTCCACGCATCCTTACCATCCTCCTAGAAGGTTGAAACGGCAGTGGCCTCGAGCCTATTGTAAAATGTATATTGGAGTTCTAGCATTGGCTAGATTCTCCACTTACGTGCTGTATGCTTGTGAATTGTATATAGGTATGAGTGACTTTTGTATATATTTTTATTGATTTTGTTTTGTATATATGTATATTGTATTATTATTATATAAATTTGTTGTTTAGTATATATCGTGTGAATGTAGTATGAATGTTGTACTTCATCATTATTAAAAATGTCCTAAATTGGACAGATTGTAATATTGCTCAATAAGGAATTGTTTCTAATAAAAAAAAATACGCTGGGATGCCATGAAGTACCTTATTGCGCCCTCTTCTCTAATATGTTTATACTTCTGATATTCCTGAGCACCTTCTCCAAAATCTATACCTTTACTGATGATACAGCACTTCTTTCTTCGCACAGAGATTGTACTATAGCTTCTATTTCCATACAAAATTATACATTTGACCTAGAAATGTTGTTTCGAAAATGAAAATCAAAATTAATGGCACCTAATCGAGCCAAGTGAGCGAAAAGGTACTTGTCCAGCTGTGAAAATCGACAACAAAGCAGTACCTTCAAAAACCTTCGTACGATACCTCGGACTATATTTGGATAAATATACCTCGGACTATTTCACATCTATTGGATTACAGATCACCACTAAATTTACGAAACTAGCGACTAATGTACACTATTCTACTGAGACCAATTTGTACATACAGAGCTGAATTGGGGTTCTGTAAAATACGTACACTCAAACAATATACAAACAACTTAATCCAAAATTTTACGAAAAATTGTTCATGCACCAGGCTATGTCTCGTATCACACGATACACAATGACACAAACACCCCAGCAGTAAATTCTTACATTCACGACTAATATAATACGTTTCATTAATTGACACACCCAAATCAACTTGTTTCTTCACGTTCTTCCTCTCTTTTAACAGACCAAACCCTAAGAAGACTTATAAGACGATGGCCGAGAGATCTACTAAACTAAACTAATAATAATTGATAAAAATTAAGGAGGCTGGTCAAGAAGAAAATAATACCTTACATTCGCTGGACGCGCTGACACGCAGTTGCGAATAAAAAGAATAATAATAATAAAATAAACATAAGAATAGTAACATCGATGTATTATACACCGTTGAAAAGAAATGTAAAGCGACGAATATGGGATAAACTTACGTGATTGCTGTACATAACAGTTTTATATTATTTAATCAAAAACAAATGTAACCAAAGAAACTGAATTTATTTCTCCAAGTTTTTTAAAACTCTAACTTCGTTTAAAACTTCTTAAATTGATTTTGAAAACCAAGATTAGTGAAATTGTAAAAATTTCATACCAGATTTTTATATATTTACTTCCCTAAAATCAATACATAAAACCACACTTTTTCTTTTTTACCTTGAGACAATTTTCGGTTTTAATTATTCACTTATCCATTATTTAAAACTGCATCTCTCCCAGACCACTAAAATCCTTTAAAATCAGACTTATAAAAGAATAAAACCATAACATGAGACGAGGATGGTAGAGGGACTATGGCATAGGAGGATTTTTGTGCGGATATTGGAGAAAAGACGGAAGAATGGTCAGAAGAATATCAAAAACTAAGACTTTTTTTTGGAGACGATATGTTATAAATTAATTAATTAATAGGTAGTGGAGTGGCTCTATGGTTGGAGCACAGTGATATTTACCTTCTCGGTTCGAGTTCAACTGAGCAGGATAAATTGTTTGTTTATTTATTTAAGGTCACTTTATGCTGCTGTGGCTAATTGGACGATGCTACAATGGGAGACCTAAATATTGCCTATCAAGGCTTATTTAGGATAATAATAATAATAATAATAGGCTTACCGAACCCGAAGGTTCGATGCCGATACCACCAAACTTCGCCTGCACAGACTCGTCCAATGTTCACCGGTCAAGCCCAAGCCCCCGAGATCAGCCTTAATGCAATCCTCCCATCGACGCTTCGGCCTACCTTTCGGACGCCTACCAGTCGGTTCAGCGAATACCAACTTTCTCGGAATCCGTTCCTCACTAAGCCCAACAACTTTACGCGCCCATTTGAGTCTCCGCGATGCTATCAACTCAATTATATTCACAGGGTACAAACTCCGCAATTCCGCGTTGTGCAACCTTCTAAACTCCCCAATGGCCTCATCTCTCTTCAGACCAAATATTTTACGCAGCACCTTATTCTCGAAAACCTTAAGCCGTTGTTCATCCTTCAAAGTAAGCGGCCACGTTTCGCATCCGTAAAGAACCGTTGGAAGAATAATAGTTTTATAAGTTCTAACCTTTACGTTTTTAGACAGAAGCCGCGAGCTAAGCAATTTAGCAACCGAATAATAACACGCATTTCCCACCTTTAACCGGGACTTTATTTCTTCCTGGATTTCATTTTTTCTTGTTATCATTGAACCTAAATACTTGAATTTATCTACGTGTTCAAAAGTATGACCTGAAATATTAATATCATCAAGATCGCCACCATTTCTGCAACTAATCATATATTTCGTCTTATCGGTATTTAATTCGAGACCTATTTGTTTACCGGTTTTTATTAACACACTTGTATTTAGTTGTATAGTTTCTGTGTCTTCACCTAGTATTACCAAATCATCGGCATACCCCAAAACCGGAATCTTGTTACCCATATGTAAGCCTTTCTCGGTACTCATCACCTTTTCTATAACATATTCTAAGGCTATATTAAACAAAACAGGTGAAAGGGAGTCACCCTGTTTCAAACCCGATCGCACCTCAAATCTCTCGGAGTAATTATGACCGATTCTAACTTTATGAAATGTTTCCGACAAACACATCTCTACTAGGTTTACTAACTTTTTAGGTATCCCCTGTTCAATCATGATGTTATATAGCTTCTGACGGTCTATGGAATCATAAGCCTTTTTAAAATCTATATAAAGTTGATGGACTACACCGTTGTATTCCAGTTTCTTCTCTAATATTTGACGTAAGGAAAATATTTGATCAATAGTCGAGCGATTCCGCCTAAAACCACATTGGTAGTCTCCGATAATTTCCTCAGCGTATTCCGTGATTCGGCTAGTTAGTATTGACGAGAATATTTTATAGCATACTGGGAGAAGAGAGATCCCACGATAGTTGTTACAATCCGTCCTCGGTCCTTTTTTGTGAATCGGAATAAGTATTGATTCTTTCCATTCTTCGGGTATTTTTTCATTTTCCCAGATCTTTTTAACTAAAACATGTAATTTGGAAACGCCCGCTTCTCCCACGCTTTGATTAATTCACTCGTGATATTATCATTTCCTGCAGCTTTATACCGTTTTAATTTTCCTATCGCCATTTTAACTTCCTCTTTACTCGGTGCGTCTACCCATGGTTCAGCGCTCTGGTATTCAGAGGGAGGAGATTGATTATTATTTTCCGTATTTAGAATGCCGTCAAAGTGTTGTTTAAATGTATTTAATATCTCAGTCGGATCCGCAATTATGTTGTTATTCGCATCTTTAACCCCATTCAATAGAGGTTCAAATCTTTTACGCGATTTGTTTATACCTTTGTACATCTCTCTTACTACGTTATTTTCGCTTCTGTGTTTTTCTATTTCTATTATTTTGCCTTTAAGATACTCTCTTTTCTTATTTTTTAAGCATTTTGAAGTTTCGTTTTTTACTAACCGAAAGTAAGCCACATTATTATCGCTTGGATTATTTAAGGAATTCACTTTAGCGGTTTTTCTTTTTTCACACATATTTTGACAATCCCTGTCGAACCAAGGTTTGTTCTTTTTATTTTCGATTTTCCCAAGACATAAGTTACCGACCTCTTTAATATTATCCCTGATCCCTTCCCACAATTTGTTTACATCTTCGTTTTCCTCGTCTGAAGATTCCAAAGCATCGAACCTATTTTTTACTTCTATCGCGAATTGTTTTCTAATTTCGGGGTTGTTCAATTTAACAACATCAAAATTCTCGGGATGAATATAGTTCGTTGTTCTCTTTTTTGTATTTAGTTTTTGTCGAAGTTTCGCGATTACTAATTCATGATCAGATCCGCATTCTGCACCACGATACGATCTCACGTTAATTATGCTACTTTGCCATCTGTTTTGTACTAAAATATGATCTATTTGATTACGAGTATGTCCATCCGGCGATGTCCACGTATACTTATGAATGTCCTTATGTTTAAACGTAGTACTTTTGATTATTAGGTTTTTCGAAATGGCAAAGTTTATTAGTCGGGTCCCATTATCATTACTATATTCGTGCAAACTTTCTTTACCGATTGTAGGACGATTTATTTAGGATAGTGATCTTTAACGAGTACCTGACATCGCACAGGCTAGTGAATACCTTTCTAGTCCCTTCAGAAGGACGGCATAACTAAGGATATTTTACTCTTATTAAAAAATCATAGACTAGGTTTGAACCCTCGACCTCGGTCATAATAGGCTGTTATACTAACCACTATACGACAGGTGACCCCGAAATAGGATAAATATTCAGTTGGGGTAAAAAAAAACGGTGTATGGTGGTGATGTTGGACAAATCTTCGTGCACATAATTTAGTCTAATAACAGTATGGACCTTAATACGTAAGATTATAATGAATAATACATACATTCAACAAAATAAGCGTAATAGATCTTTATAATAACCAAAATTTTTTATCATGACAACAAATTATAAGATTCTGTAATATAGAAAAAAAAACATTAAAAAGTTAAACTGATGAAGAACGAAACAGTAAGTTTTTTTATTTAACCTTTGTTATGGTCTAAAGTTGTAAACGACCCATACTCTTATTAAGAAAGAAGTGAAGTATTGGAAAACCTCAAGGCGCAGCAACCGCAGGGAGGAGGTGGTCTTGGCCCGCTTGAGAATAGGGCACACAAGGTTAACACATGGGCATTTAATATGTAAAGAGTTGCCCCCAAGATATCAGCATTGTAGGGAAATCCTAACAATTACCCATGTGTTCGAGGAATGTCCCTTCTACACTAGACAACTGGACCAAAAGGGAATACCTCACAATGTCGCGGTTGCATTAGGAAACGATGGGAATAGAATTGACCAATTAATGTGCCTCCTCTACTAATATAACTTGATATATGTTTATTTTTTACTAACGCTGTCGTATTTATTTTTATTATAGATTATTCTTATTCTTATTATCGGTTTTAATCAATATTATTATTTAATATTGAAAAAAAAAAATTAATTTGTCTAAATTAATTTTCTAAAATGAGCGTATCCGGCACTATTTATGAGTGTATTATTTGTAAATTATGTATTATCTGTATGTATGTATTCATGTATTATGGATGTATTACTTATTATGTATATGATTATTGTCTATTATGTATTATTATTTGTTCATAATGTATTCGTTCATTTTGTATTATTATTATTTGTTTTAGTGTATTATTATTTAGTGTATTATTATCATTTGTTATATTGGTTCATTATTTATTTTAATTAATATTATTATTTAATATTTCAACTAAAACCATAATTGTCTGTTTTTAAAAAACGTGTATCTTATAGTGAGTTAGGTATTATATATCTAAGTGTATGTTATACTGAGTGTATCTGGCACTGATGACCAAGATGTTTTGTGCCAATAAATAAAACAAAAACCAAAACCAAACGATCCATACTCGAAGAATATTTCGATCAACAAATCTCAAAGATTTAAACAAAGAAATGATAATCAAAATTAAGTATAAAAAAACAACAGATTTTAGAGATAAGAATAGCTACGTTAAAGCAAAAGCTTAAGCTGGTTATAAAACTCAGTCCTCTGTTTTTACCGTCACTTTGATGGATTACCTGCCAATTCACACCTATCTGATAGCTGCAGATTAAAAAAAATAATAATAAATATTGGAAATAAATTTGCAACCATAAAGAGCGATATCGTTAATTACTAGGTGCAATTTTAAAATTCGCTCAACTTCTACATTTACCCGCATATTATCTATACTTTCATCAATACTTACAAGATGAAACGGTTATTTTTTTGGAATCTTAAAATTTAACAAACTTTAGAAAAAAAAAATTTTAAATACAGACGTTGTTAGCCCGACAGATTATATCAATCGCATTGAAACCTTTAGAGCCGTTCTTGAAAAAAGAAAATGGTAACACGTTGCTAAATCCATGGTATAAAGCTCTTCTGTTTTTCACTATGTTGAAAAAGTTACATACAAGTAACATTTCAGGCATACACGATCCTAAAATATCATTTCAGTTTGAAACTAGACCTTCAGTTAGAAAATATATAGCAGTGTATTATAATCAAAGCCGAATGACAAGAGGAAATAAAGTTTATGGATACGTACTTATTAAAATCAATTTTAGTTTTAAAGACAATTAAGCAAAGGACCGAGTATTTTCTATTCAGGGAAATTTTAATACAAATTTAAATATTCTATTTATTTTTTTGTTTAGTGAAATACGGTTTTAGAAAACAGAGGACGCCTATCGATTTGCTATTTAGCTGTGTCCTTAGTTCATTCACAAAATTCCCCGATATAGAAAATACTCTCTCATTTGCAACCGAACTAGGCTTAATCGTTTTTAACGCCTGATTATAAAAAATTATATTTTTATAAATTATGATTATAAAAATTTATATTTTTATAATATTAAAATATGTTACCTACTTACAATTTGTATAATATCATCTATATCAAAGATCGGTCAATGGAACTGAACAATGAATTTATGAACTGTACATAAAGAAGCTAGAAGACAAACTGATATAAAATCTAAATTAATTCATTCAATAGACAAAACACACCGTTTCTTGAAACCATATCCGACCGATAAGATTCCAAGATCTAAACCGCTTGCAACAGTGGTTGCATCAATCTGGTACATTTGGGTACATTTGTTATTTTCAAAAAAAATTTAAGTGTTATTCATACATTGAAAACCGATATTTTCTACTTATTTTAAAAAGGGTTTTCGTATTTTATGATTTTCTACAAATAACCGGTTTTGAAAACCGATTTTTAAAAACCGACAAAACCTAGTGAAGATTTTTTTTTTTAATTTGTTTTATTAAGAGATAATACAATCTGCCACCTTCTGGGGCAATGAGTATTAGAGATAGAATAAATCATTCATACCATATGTACATTGTAAATAAAATTAAAGAAAAAAAATTAATAAAGACTAATCAAATAAAAGAAAAAAATATATATACACAAAATTAAATAAATACTATAAAAAAAAAAAAATAAAATAAAAAAATAAAAAATAACAATCTAACTAGTGAAGATTAAGTAAAAGTAAATAATAAAAATTGTACAAGTACAAACATTTTACGACGATGACAAACTTAATGTGACTGGTATATGATGGTAAGATTTTATTTTATTTTTAAGTAATGAAACGGGATTTAATACTTCAGCTAGTGTATGAAAGAACTTGCTAATGTAATTAAAATTAAGAGAGTTGTTTATAACTCCTTATCTTCATTGGCTATCCCACGGAAAAGCTGTGAGAAGTAACTTCACAAAAGGCAGACTAGCCCGCATGTTCTTCTAAACTGTACTGCTTATGCCGTTAACCTGTTCTTTCTCATTCCTGTATTTTGATCTTCCTAAAGCAAAGTGATAAGCGCAGCCTAATTATAATAAAACCCTGCGAATCGTTACACATTGGTTTGTAGATACTAAAATTCACACATCTCTTATTAGTTTAGACATTAAAATTTTATTATAATTAGCTGTGTAATGAATTTTTTTATTTTGAGAATTTTTAGTTTTCGAGTAATTAAACAAAGAAAAGAAAGGCAAGGAGAAATAAATTTAAAATATTATTACGTGATGTAGAACAATTCACGAATCTTGAAAACTAAGACTTATATCGTGTAGTGCTAATCCTATTTAATTTTTTTTTTTAGATTATTTAAAAAAA